>JABSTQ010006767.1:0-27479 GCA_013358835.2 Ixodes persulcatus
GTTCCCTTGATGGTGTAATTTTCGTGTCGAGGCCTTGATTACCCTCATGGCGGCCTGATGAGAACTCGTTTTCGTCTTCCTTTTGCGTCGCTGTGAGCTAAGACAGTTTATTATTTTCGCGTACACCGCTCTGGAGACGAGCAGCACATTGGACTAATCTTCGGAGCAATGATCCTGACACCCCATGGTTGCTGTGATATCCGGAGTATTCTGTACGTGTCCGTCCAGAAAAAACCTATTTTGCCTTTCCCCGCAGGGGCACCTGTGAAAGCAGGTGTTTGGAGAGTGGCGTCTCCACGGACCCCGAGCCCCGCAGGGGGCACCTGCACTTAGGTACTAGGTGCTTGGTGAGTAGCGTCACCACGGACCCCAGCCACATTGGCGACACACCAGACCCTGAGTAAAAAGTGGCTAAGACCCACCCACGTCTGGCTGTGCGTGGCTTTTCCGTGTCCGGGGAAAAGGGCATCCTGGTGGTTGAGCCGAACCCGGGGTAGGTTGGACCCTTCGGGGCCCCCCGGGTGAGGCAATACAACCACTTCGGCCCCCGCTTCCCGTAGACGGGTGTCCTGGCTTGGCCCGACCAGGATGATTCAGTCAGTCGCCATTTCTTCTACTATCCCCTCTTTTCTTTCTCTTTCCTCCTTTCTCCTACTCTTCGTTTTCACCTTCTTGGCGGCAAGGGCTAACCTTGGGTGGCGACAGAACTCTCTCTCGATCCACACTTGGTTATAGCTTCCTAGTAGCACTGGTAGAGTAACATACTCAGACAAGCCAGACCTGTTATGAGATGTTACCTATCCCCTTGTTGGACTCCGCGGTGGGTGGTGCGCTACGGACGCCGAAGTTTCTGCCCTTCATATGGGTTCTAAGCAAAAACCTCCCCCGATCGGACCCTGAAAAAGGGTCCGGACCGAAGTAGTTACCAAAGACTCATCAGCTACAGCCCAGAATAGCTTCAGCCGCTTTCTGGTAATGCACTCGGAACAAAATGGAAAACCCCTTGCCAAGCTTTCACCCTTTCTTATTTCAAAGACTCTAGAAAACCTAATTGGTCAAAACTTCAAAGCAAAGAAATTAGCATCTGGTGACCTTCTCGTTGAAGTACAAAACGGAGTTCAGAGTGTGGTTCTCCTAGATTTAAACAAGATCTCAGATTACAAAGTTTCTGTCACTCCACATCGCACCTTGAACAGCTGTCAGGGCGTCATCTCAGAGGATGACCTTCTAGAATCTAGCGAAGACGAGATCTTGGAGGGCCTTTCCGGGCAGGGAGTGGTCGCTGTGCGACGAATCTCAATACGCAGAGATGGACAGGAGAGACCCTCAAAGCATCTGGTCCTCACTTTTGCATCCACCGTACTGCCTGAGAGCATTAAAGCAGGCTATCTCCACTGCAAAGTGCGGCCTTATATACCTAATCCAAGGCGATGCTTCAAGTGCCAAAGATTTGGCCACAGCTCGGTAACCTGTCGAGGAAAAACAACTTGTGCTAAGTGTGGTGGCACAGACCATCCAGCCGACACATGTGAGGTACACTTCTCAAGTGTATCAACTGCTCTGGTTCTCACCCCACCTACTCTAGAGCTTGTCCAAAGTTCCAAGAAGAAAAGAAGATTTTAGCTTTAAAGATAAAGGAGAACCTGACATACCCTGAGGCAAGGAAACGATTTTCCTTCCTCCAAGGAGGCACTTATGCCGAGGCGGCAGCCAGGGGGGCAGCGCCCGCCACTCAAAGCATCGGTGGGCACTCAGTACAGTCCTCGAGACTTTGAGTGCTCCACCAGCCCCCAAACCCCCAGCGAGGCTCCTGTGGGTTCCCAGACCCCGGCAGCCCCACCAAACTTCCACGTACAAGACGATGCCTCATCGTCTTGGCCCAAAGCCTCGAGTGGTGCTAGACGCCACTCCCTCTCAGAGCAGTGAGGGGCCCACTCCTTCCACTTCCCAGCGGGAGGAGGAGGCCATGGAGGTATCTGTCGATCTGACAGAACCACCTCCACTTGCCAAGGGAGGCACAAATCTGCCCCTGAAAAGGGGGATCAGAAGAAAAAACTTCCACGTGTCACTGCCCCAACCAACGCAAGCTAACGTTTGTCCACCCGGTCACAGCTACGAACCCCACATTTTAACTACATCTTAAGCAAGCAAACGAATGGGTCATGTTGGCTTCCTGCAGTGGAACTGCCGGGGTCTACTACAAAACATAGATGATGTTCATTATTTTCTGGATGAGCTGCAGCCTATTGCTGTCTGTTTGCAGGAAACTCATTTAAGAACACTCACACTGATATTTTACGTCATCACCGTGTTTTTAGGAAAGATCGTTTGTCGGCCCAGTCTTCTGGTGGTGTTGCTGTGGTTGTTCGAAGAGGCGTAGCATGTGCTGAGGTCCCTCTTCATACACCACTTGAAGCTGTGGCAACCCGTGTTTTAGTTGACCGTCTTATTACTATTGTGTCATTATATCTTCCCCCACATGTTCCACTTCATATTCATGATCTCGAAGGTCTTATTGATCAACTGCCAGAACCCTTCTTAATTTTAGGCGATTTTAATGCTCACAATCCTATGTGGGGCAGTGACCGACTTGATTCTCGTGGCAAGGTCATAGAGCGTCTTTTACTTTCTTCAGGTTTGTGTCTTTTAAATAACAAAGAACCAACTTTTTACAGTGCTCCTCATAACTCTTTCACATCCATCGACCTGTCTATTTCGTCACCCTCATTGTTTCCCCTTTTTTCTTGGAACGTTTTAAAGAACCCTTTTGGGAGCGACCACTTTCCGGTCATTTTAAAAAGCAACGTCGCACTTCCCACCATTTTAAAGCGCGTTCCTAGGTGGAAGTTAGAAAAGGCAGACTGGGGGCTTTTTAAATTAAAGGCAACGCTGGATGCCTCACTCCTGGCAAGTCTGTCTCCAGAGGATGCCACATTATATGTCACCGAACATATTCTAAGTGCAGCTTTTGAGGCTATTCCGCAGACTTCTGAAAACATGCCGAGGAGGTGCAAGCCATGGTGGAACAAAGACTGTGCATCTACAAGAAAAGAACAGCATAAGGCCTGGGATATGTTCAGACGGTACCCTACTCCTCTCAATAGAATAGAGTTCAAAAGAAGAAAAGCAAAAGCTCGATGGACGAGGAAACGAGCTAAACGAGGAACTTGGATGAAGTATGTCTCTTCAGTAAGCAGTTTTGTCTCATCCAAGGAAGTGTGGGATCGATACCGCAAAATCAAGGGTGATTATCCTGCTTTTGTGATTCCTCTTTTCCATTCTCCTACAACCTCGCTCAGAGATGTAGCTAATGTCCTCGGAGAGCAGTTCCACAATGTTTCTGGCTCCGATAATTACAGGGCAGAGTTTAGACAATTCAAGGCTCGTGCAGAACGCCATCGCATTAGTATGTCTGGAGGAAATACTGCAGGGTACAACAAACCTTTCACTATGCACGAACTTAAGTTGGCTCTTAGTCTTAAGAAACACTCGGCCCCTGGCCCTGACAGGATTCATTACGAGATGATTCGTCAGCTTGCCCCAAAATCTCTGGAAACTTTGCTTTGGTTTTTTAATCATCTGTGGCTGCAGGCATATTTTCCCCAAGCCTGGAAGCAGGCCCATGTCATCCCACTGTTGAAACCTGGTAAAGACTCGTCAGTTCCATCCAGCTACCGCCCTATTGCACTTACGAGCAGTCTTGGCAAAATATTTGAGCGGATGATCAATAGGAGACTGGTGTATTTTCTTGAAACGCAGGGTTTCTTTGATCAGAACCAGTGTGGTTTTCGGGGAGGGCGGTCAACTGTTGACAACCTAGTGCGCCTGGAAACGACTATACGTAATGCTTTTGCAAACAGGCAGCACTGCGTGTCAGTCTTCTTTGACTTAGAGAAGGCGTACGACACGGCATGGCGGTATGGAATACTTAGTGACCTGTTCGCATGTGGTTTACGTGGTCGCATGCTCTGTGTTATAAAAAGCTTTCTGTCTGATCGAACATTCAAAGTTAGACTAGGGGCCACATATTCAGACCTTTTTATTCAGGAGAATGGGGTGCCACAAGGGGGGGTCTTGAGCGTTACATTATTTGCCGTGAAGATCAACTCTCTTTCGAAGGTAATATCACGCACTGTTTCTTACTCCTTGTACGTTGATGACGTTCAAATATCAGTTTCTTCTTGCAATCTCTCCAGCTGTGAACGCCAGCTGCAGCTCGCAATAAATAAAATGAGTAAGTGGGCCGACGAAAATGGTTTCCGGTTCTCACCTGAGAAGACGGTGTGCATACCTTTCTCTCTAAAACGTGGAATAACGCTGGACCCATCATTAGAGATCAATAGAACTCCAATAAGTACTCGAAATGAACACAAGTTCTTAGGACTCATTTTTGATAGGAAGCTAAATTTTATTTCACATTTGAAACAGCTAAAACTTAAATGCCTAAAATCTGCTATTATCCTCAAAGTCTTGTCGCACCGGTCATGGGGATCTGACAGAAAGTGTTTGCTGCGCCTGTACAATTCCCTCGTCAGGTCCCGCCTTGATTATGGAGCAATAGTCTATGGATCGGCAAGGCCATCGGCACTCAAGATGTTGGATCCAGTTCACCACCTTGGCCTTCGACTTGCCACAGGGGCTTTTCGGACATCACCAACCCTCAGTTTATATGTAGAGACAAATCAGATGTCACTGGAAAAAAGACGGCAATATATTAGCTTGATTTATGCCTACAAAATCCTGTCCGACCCTAACCATCCAACATACCGCTGTGTGCATGACTCTAGTTCTTCACTTATTTTTCAAAATAAGCCTAGTATTGTGCGGCCGCTCAGTCTTCGCCTTGAGGACATCTGTCAATCTCTTAGTCTAGAACTGAATGACATAAGCTTACTCGAAAGGACCGACACTGTTGCGCCTTGGGACCTGCTGCCAGTGAGCTGCGATTGGTGTTTTACCAGGTTCAACAAACATAACGTTTCTCCAATAATCATCCAGCAGGAGTTTCATGAGGTACTAAAAAAATACAAAGATTATGCACAGTTTTATACCGACGGGGCAAAGACCTCCTCTTTTGTTGGATCTGCTGTGTACTCTGAATCATTTACGAAAGTTCAGCGGTTGAACAGTGTTGCTAGTATATTCACTGCAGAACTTCAAGGTGTATTAACAACAGTGGACTATATTATAGAAAGCCATACAATGAAGGCCGTCGTGTTTGTTGATTCTCAAAGTGTCATAACTGCAATCAGCTCAGGAAAGGATTCAAAGCATAGTCTCATCCAGCTTGTGCGTGCAAAAATAAACAGAGGCCTACAAAAGGGCCATGACATCATATTTTGCTGGGTACCCAGCCACGTTGGGCTCAGCGGCAATGAGAAGGCTGACAGGCTTGCGGCCTCTTCTAAAAACTTGCTGGAAACACGTCTGCAGCTACCACATCAAGACCTGAAACCTATTTTTAGGGCGGCAATTGTCCTGAAATGGCAAACAGAATGGGATCAACAGCATGACAATAAGCTGCACTCCATCAAGCCTGTTTTAGGGATATGGGAGAGCTCTTCCCATAAAACCCGGTCTCGTGAGATATTACTTTGTCGCTTGAGGCTTGGTCATACTTATGTCACCCATGTGTACTTGTTGCATGGGGCAGATCCACCTTTTTGCGAACACTGTGGTGAGATCTTGACGGTGTGGCATATTCTCGGTCTCTGCTCTGCCCTTGCACAAGAAAGACGCTCCTGTTTTCCGGAATTCTCAATGTATTGTATTCCATTTCACCCTGCACTAGTGCTTGGCGAGCAGCCGATTATTCCTTTTGAACGTGTTGTTATGTTCCTTGAGAAAACAGGTTTTTTGCATAACTTCTAGCTTTTCTAACATGCACTTTCTATACTATGGGATCACCACAGATAATTAGGGCCTTCTCAGCATTTTGTCTTTTGGCAGAGTATCTGACTTTTACTTCTACATTATATAACACCTTACCTCTGCTTTACGTAAATATCAAAGTTTGGCGCAGTATGGCCACGTCGCTGTTGCGCCATAAAGCCCCTAATCAATCAATCAATCAATTACTTGAAGGCGCTGGAGGAAGAGATTTTCACAGAGCTGGAATCTGCACATATGCAACGTGCAGTTTGCATATTCCAACAGGATGAAGCCCCTCCTCACTAAGCAACCCACGTGAGAGCCGTTCGGTGCGTATTTGAAACCAACATCACACAATGCACCCGTTCCAAGCGAAGCTCCAGCAAGAACTGAAGACTACGCACGGCGAGCGAAGTTTTGTGAGGACGAGCTGGTGCAGATTTAGGCCAATCCCAGCCAGTTCCTCTTGTTCGCGGACGAGTCTTTTTTTCATCTCGACAGCCGCGGCAACAAGCAGATCTGCAGGTTGTAGTCTGGCACGAACCCGGGCTGGTCTACCGAACATGCTGTTCAGTCGCCGGAAGTCGTCCTGTGGTGCGGCATATGGCCAGAGAGTGTCGTCGGCCCGTTTTTTCGACTCGACGGTGAAGGGTGACTCTTACTTGAAGACGCTGGAGGAAGAGATTTTACCAGAGCTGGAATCTGCACATATGCAACGTGCAGTTTGCATATTCTAACAGGATGAAGCCCCTCCTCAATAAGCAACCCACGTGAGAGCCGGACTCAAGCGCCAGTTTCCCGGGCGATGGAATTGCTGCGGCTTTCCGAACATGGCTTCGTCTCCTCGGTCTCCAGACCTCACCCCTTGCGATTTTTCTGACTGGGGATACGTAAAGGCCCAAGTATACACCCAGCAATCGAGAACCATCCCGGAGCTGAAAGAACATATCATCGACGCGCTCGAGACCATCAGTGATCAAATGCGGGACTACGGAGGAGGCTGGAAAAATACATCCAAGTTCGTGGCGGGCACGTTCAGTTGGAAGTTTAACTGTTTTTCGTTTTTTTTCTTGCGAGTGTATATGTGTGTGAACGAGGCATTTGACCGCAACTACGAAAACCGCAGCTAAGATTTCAACGGCTCTTTTCAGAGCCACCAAATCGCTGCTTTTTCGGGCGCACTGCTGGCTTCCTCTCGTTAAAGCCCCTTCATGTTTTAAAAGTAGCGCAAGGTGCGTCGATACACGAGGCACGTGCAACGTGCAGCCCTTGGGAAGATCATGCCGGCACAGCGCAGCACTGAGCTAGATTTCAGACGCCAAGTTCTTCCCAGAATTGGCGCGCCGCACGTGTCTCGAGCATTTCCCCAACAATGAATGGGGCCACTTTTCCCAGGATGGAGGGGCTTTACCTCTAGTGTCTCAAAAAAAATTGGGTTGTGTGTATGTTTATACACCCTAGAACCTGGTGTGCTTCAACGGGCGACAAATCTCCCAGTTGTAGATGAGAAATTTAGCCAATGCAGTACAACAGCTAGCCTGCGGTCTTTAACGAGCAAAACGCAGTAGTGATACATGACCACACGCTCGTACTACGATGCTCATCCAGTTCGAAACGGGCAGGGGTGGGGATTGAACCCAGGATTCCTGGGTTCTGCAGCGCGAGCTTTCGCTCCACGTGCTTCGAGCCGGCGTGCGCTATAGTTCGTTTCACCTTATGTGCGAGCGAAGCCAACGCTACAAGCGCGAGTATGCTGCTTGTAACAGCGCCTGTAGTGCACGAGCGCACGCGCGAAGCAGGAACGCTCAGAGCGTTGGGCTCGCGCTTCTAGCTTTTGACTTCGCTCGCACATAACGTGAAACGAAGTATAGCCCACTCGGCCACCGATCCCCCCTAGGGTGCCTTCATGTGCGCTTTGGTTAGTGTGGAGCACCGTGGGGTGGAGACATCTGGCCATTTTGACCCACACTTTTATTTTCATTTTTTTTTCAGAAGCGCGCGAAAGAGCGTGTCCCTGCACGCGTTTGTGGCGCTGACTGTGCTGTGGCGACATTATGTTTTTGTCGATTTTTGTATTTTTCCCGTGAGCGCGTGCTGTCGGCATCGGGTTCTACAAAGGGTGGCATCACCCTAGACAGAAGGACATTGAGGCACCCTAATCCCCCCCTTCTCGTGTCTCATTCAAACGTCAAACTGCGAAAGCAGACGATGCACAAAACAAGAACCGTCGCAGACGAAGTTACGTCATTTCTGGAGCAGCATTGGGCGGTTTTATTTATTAATATTTATGGCGTGACACTTTCTGCATTCTGAAACAAACTTAACTGAAATTGGATTGGTTGGTCGTCATATTTTAATAAAACCCAAACAACTTTATTTTGGCAAATATCCCACGGAACCAAAAACTCGGATAAAAGCGCGCGTTTTCGCTCGGCCCGTAGGTGCTTTAGGTCCATTAATCTGCAGCGCCATCTCTGGATAACGCAAAGAAACATGGCCGTCGTACGGTGTCTCCCCGACAGCTGCCGCTCCGCCGTTGAAAAAATAGAAAAAATCTGTTATTATTTTCTTATTTTCTTTGTACTTGGAGTTCCGTCTTGACATTTTAGAACAACAATGTGACCAGTTAAAGAAATTTTCAGGAAAAGTTGCTACAAGATCCGTCAAGTTTTTCATTTTGGCGAGCCATTTAATGTGTACATTTTCTTTTTGACACCCTCTATAGATGTTTTCTGTTTCCTGTCGTTTTCAGTCACGTGGGTTCCGTATCTGGTATGCGGGACGAAAAAAATAATAAAACATTTCAACCTGAAATATGCGAAAAAATATAGGTGAGGCAAAACAAGAATGGGTGATAATCAGGCATTTTTCGTAAACACGTTCCACCCACGTGGATAGATCAAAAGGATGTGTTACCGCATACCAGAAGTGATGACGTTCAAGATGGCTGCGCGCTTGTGGAAAGGGTGCATATATTTGGCGCATTATCATGTTTATTAGACGCGGCACCGCGGGAGTTCATGGTACGGGCTGTTGCCTTTCCGCGGTGCCGCGGCTCTCCAGACTGCGGCACCGCGGATAATATATTATCCGCGACACCGCGGATAATATCTTTATTTGGCTCCAGAGCCAAATAAAGATATTATTAATGTTATTATGAAATTATTTTTTTACAACAAAAAATGTTAATCCTTCAGATCATATCGACCGTTTTCAAACTCGCATCGAGCAACATTGACGGTCGCCATTGCTTGCTCACGAAGCGCGTGATTGGACCCGAGTCCTCGCCGAACGCTGACGTCACTCTCGTTTTCAATACGAACTGAGCCGAATTCACGCCTAGCGATGACGCAGGCCTCGTGTCTAATACAAGCTCACAGTATGTGAGCAACCAATGGCATTTACGTGGACTTTTCAAAATGCTATATCGAAGATTAGTGATCCTGGAACGCGATGTCGAACTTCAGGAAATGAGCCCCGCCGTAGTGACCTGCGCGGTACCCATCTTAGTTTTTTTACGACACGTAGCTCCTCCACGACACAATTGACAAATGTACTGTGAAACACCTTGTAGAGACGCTAACGTTTCTTTCTTCTGCCCCGGCCTACAGGCATAAGCTGCGCCGGAGTATATTTTCAACTTCACCGTCATATTTAAGGCGCACTCGGGTCTACAAACATCGCGGGCATCTGGAAGAGGAGTGGGGAAGAACAGGACGCGCTTAGATTTGAAGCCGGGGTGACGCCGCTCGTTCATCATATTAGCGGCGAGATCTGTTTTGGTGGCGCCCTCGTATGGTTACCTCTCGTGGCGTCATTACCTTGCGAACAACAAGTTCAATAGTGTTTGTAATGAGCACGGTGGAAGCTTGACATCATAGCGCTCTGAAACCAACACTGCCAACACCGCCAATATTGAAGTTCTTTCATTCTTCTTATTTCTGTCCATCAGAAATCCTTTGCCGACGTCATAGTCAGCCTTCGGCCAATCGTGGAAAGTTGACCACAGCGACGCTTTCGATAGCGCGCGTTGCCAATAGAAAACGTCCGCAAACACGAGTCACCGCAATATTCGTGGTTCGAATGCAACGTGACAAGTTTCTCCTTGAACTCGTTTCAATGGGGCATTCAAAGCACGGATCTCGCGGTGACTCGCCTTCGAATCTGTACGCATTCTGCTTTTTGCAGCATATCATCTACGAAGAAGAGAGCGCTACTCTCACAACGTATGAGCATTTTCACTTAAAGTAGGGAATAGAAAATGAGCTTCGGCTCGCCTATTCGCGACTTCAGCAAAACGAACGGCACCTAGCGGGAAAACACTGAACTAGCCGGAATAGGTTTTTCCGCAATTTCTTCTCGTCTCCTGTGGCTTCAGTGATTACGCGTTATGGGTGGTTTGCGCGATGGGACAGTTGTCGCGGTGACTTTTCGTAACCGTAGTATCAGCTTGTTACCCAAGTCGCTCTGAACGCATCCGACGTAACCGCCTGAACCAGACAGTCCGCGTCTATCAACGTTCGTCAACACAGTGCTAGGACAGTAGGCAGCCCTTTCATCGTAACCTCGGAGAAACTCAAGCCTCTGGAAGCTCGCTTAGGCCGACACATCGCCCAAGGCTCGAAACGTGAAGGATAAAAAGTGGGGAAAACCATTTTGAATCGAATGCTTGCTTGCTGATGCTTTGTGCGTTGAGCTGGCACATGGCACGGCACAAACTGTGTTAGACCGGCTTATTTGCTCGATAGTGGCGTCCCCCAAAAGGTCGCTGGAGTCGCAAATGGTAGAGCGCGCTCCTCCTACGCGTCTTGCGGTTGCCCGGATAAAAATAAATCCTTACGAAAGCTTGCGACGCCAGGCAAACTCTGTCACTCGATCGGATATGACATCTCTTTAAACCCTCTTCACTTCGCTTCGCCCAGAAGACCGGTTTCCTCTGCCTGCAAGAACACCACGAATGCGACGGGAAGATAAGAAATTGGGGGGAGGGTTGTGAGAGAGGTAAGAAACGAAGGTTGCATATAAATGCGTATCTGGAGAGGTCGCTTTGTCTTTTAAAGTTCTAATAAAAACCGCGGCGCGCGCACACAAGCACTTACAAAATGCTATTGTAGAAAGGAAGCGTATTTGGAGAACAACGCGGAGAAAGTCAAACCGAAGGTTCTGAGCCCCTTATTCGCCCATTTCAGGCCAGTGACAGGAAGCTGTTCCGGAAGTAGCACAGAATACTACGCGGAAATACGTTTCTTAAAATTACAGTCTATAACCGCAGTTCCGTCATGTCGGTCGCATAGGGATGATGCAAAATAATTGGGCTCGCTTTCGAGAAAAAAGCAAAACCACTATGCCGTCAGGGCAATCCTTGATCAATCTAACGTACGATAAAGTCAAAAGATAACAACTGGACACCTAATAAATAATAAACAGGATTTTCGTTCCGTGCACTGCAGGCACGTATCGTGGGGGTTCGGTGTCCGGGTGGGCTAAACTAAGATACAGCAGAAGAAAGACAGGGCGACGGAAGAAAAGGGCGCGCACGTAGGAAAGCTGAGGTGGAGACGGGCAACCTCCCTTCCACAGTGGCTTTTCTAGTGCGCGCCCTTTTCCCACTCTCTCTGTCTTTCTTATGTTGCTTGGAGCACGTGGAGGGAAAGCTCGCGCTGCAGAACCCAGGAATCCTGATTTCAATCCCCACCTCCTGCCCGTTTCGATCTAGATGAGCATCGTACCGGCGTGCGGTCGTTGTCCACTACTGCGTGGTGCACGTTAAAGACATCAGGCTAGCGGGTGTACTGCATTGGCTTAAATTCTTATCTGCAGCTGGGAGACAACTTACCCGTTGAGGCAGACCAACGTCTAGGCTGCATAAACATACACACACCCCAATTGTTTTTTGCACTGCAGGCACACCATTGTCGTTACTCTCAGTTGACGCAAGTGGTAAGGTATGTATTCCCAGGTGTCTCCAACATCAAAGGCAAACTGCGAGCCCTAAGGCCTGCCAAAGGTATACTTGGAAAGCAGCAGCACATATAGCCATGACCATAACTCCTAAAAGCGTATTCCGCGTAAACAAAGCTCGCGCATACGGCAGGGATGTTGCGCGCACCGCAGACACAACACGGTTATCGCGTAGTCCTGCCTAGTTCTGCTTGGTGCGCTATTCGCGGTGAAAAGCTCGCTAGGGCGCTTCTGTTTTCAGAACTATGGGCAGTGCACGTGCTACTCACGCGGTTATGTTTTAATTTTCGTAGTTCATAAAAGCTTAGCATTGCAGGGACTTTCACCAGCAAAGGAAGTTGAAGTATTCTAACTCTGGGTTGTAAACAAACTTCACCGGGCGGTGATACCCAAACCTCTCGCCGCGAATATACCACATATTTACTCTGCGTTGTTTTCTAAATATGCATCCGAGAGAGAAGGGGCACACCGAATAAAATTTGGTTTCCTCGATCAATGGAAACATACGTTGCACCGGCCCAACGACATCGAGGCGAGCATGGGTCTACGTGATGCCATCATTTTCGTTGGCATCGTATTCCTGAAACCGGTGAGAGTGATCAAGTAGAAGGTAATGAGGAAAAAGATATCCTAATAAACTGCCTCTTTTCCAATGCTATCCATTAAATGCTCCTACAACACAACCAGCACGCACGGCGTGTGCAGCTTAAAGGCGTGTTCCGGCAATTTTTCGAGCTATCCAAATTAACAATACATTCTGAATCTCCAGACTTTGCACTTTCCGGAATGCTATTTAGCATCACTGAATTCAGAATAGTTATTATGTAATTGCCATTTGAATATAATGACAAAACAAACATTGAAATGTATACCCGAGCTTTTCAGTGGCGCGACGTCAGGGGGCAGGCTTGCGAGTAGAGTCAATAAAGACTAGAACACAAGGCATGCGCGGTTCTTCCTCTAAAGGTAATCACTAGTAGCGGTGCCGTTTATACTCAGAAAGTTTGACCAATGGGCGGAGCTTGTTGCCCGCTACAACCAGCAGATTTCGCGATAACACAAAATGGCGTTACTTCTTTATTTTCATTATTCCTGAGAAATTGCATAGAGTTCCTTTGAGTCAGAGCCATAAAATGGCGGACGGAAGTAGTCATTCCACGGTTGTCAGACTATGCTGCTGTGGTTGCCAGGCTGTGAAAATCTCCCTGAGAACACCGAACTCTCTCAGTATAAATGGCTCTGACTAGTAGTAAAGCCCCTTCATGTTTCAAAAGTAGCGCAAGGTGCGTCAATGAACGAGGCACGTGCAACGTTCAGCCCTTGGGAATATCATGGCGGCCCAGCGAAGCACTGAGCTAGATTTCAGACGCCATGCTCTTCCCAGAAGCGGCGCACGGCACGCGTCTCGAGCATTTCCACAACAATGAATGGCGCCACAGGGGCCTTAACTAGTAGTAGAGTTCCTGTATAGGCTCCCTACGGGAGCCAGAGTTGCGCGTTCATCTCCGTCTCCAAGCCGCGACGACCTTGGCGAAGGAGGATAGTGGGGCCCACGCAAACTACTTGAGTCATGGTTCATCCGCGGAGATAAGACGGCGTGCAACAAGAACCGTGGCCCCCTCCCGGAAGCTTATATGGACCTTCCCGATAAATAGGACTGCGTTGACCGAAGCTCTCTCATTCATGTGTATGTACTGATGGTGCCTCCCGCATGGGAGGCGAAACGTTTAATGAAGTTGTTTTTCTTGTTATGTGAAGTCGGTGTTCTTATTTTAAGCATGACATCTCCCGGCTTTTGGACTATTTTTGCATCTCCGTAGCGCCGTCTTTCCTGCACCGCATGTCGATCCCGCTCGTCACGTGACAGAATACGGCGAATAGCGACGCCGCGCGTTCGAGGGGCGCGGCGCGCTCAAAAGAAGGGCACGCCGGGGCGCGTGCAACGTCTACTTTCCTGCACGGCACTTGATCCAGCTCCTCACGTGATCGTGCAACTTTGGCTCCCGTAGGGAGCCTATACAGGAACTCTAACTAGTAGATCTCCTCAGCGCCCCCCAGGTAGCCCAGATGAACACCATTGTCTGCTACATCGTCCGCGACATTGTCTGCTTCAGTGGTCATGCTCACAACGCGCTCACATTGATGGGCTGCTAAGACCGGAAATTTTGATGATGTCCCACGAGCTCACATTTATAGGCTGCTAAACAATGCAACATAGAAGACAAAGCCAGGACCGCTAAACTCATCAAACCCAAAGATTATTTGTTCTGTGACATAGTGGGGGGAAGAGCCGAAAGATTGTTGCGAAGTTTCCTTTTCTCACAAACCCGCAGATTCGTTTACCTCCGTGGTGTTTTTCGTTGAAGGGGCGAAAAATCCCTACCCCTCCCTAGGCGCCGAACAAGAGCGGCACGAGAGAGCGCGCGGAGATGACCGTGGTTTATACGTGTGACGTCACGAGACAAATTATCGTCTGCGACCATCATGTTTGATGGTCTCTAAAAAGCGACGTCGCGGAGGCCTGGGGAAATTGCATCCTAAAATCAACAACGTCGAAGTTGACAGTCTGATACCGTTCTTATCCCACCCGATAAAACTGAATTTACTGAAAAACGTCCGGGCCGTTCCATTTAGTTCCTTCCTCTCGGCCTTTTGGATATGATCAAAGTGTAGCCCGATGTGGCTAGGTCAGAATCAGCCGAGTAGCGTTGTCCGCTTTTGGCCGGATTTCGCCTTCGGGCACTTCTCCCCCAGTCGGCGGGATAAAATCATTTTACTGATATTTTTTTTATTTTTTAACTGTTGACTATTGGCCACGTAGGCTACCAAAAGCGTCGGTGTGGTCGACTTGACACGATTAGTCAAACTCAGATTAATTCTGCTGTCATCAACAGAACTAGGAGTAATGTCAGGGTGTCACTATTGACGGTAATGTTTTAACAACGCGATTACTCTAAACATCCATTGTACACAACCATCGATTCGAACACGCACCACCGAATCGGTAGTTCACAGCTGATACTCCTGACCCTCATGTCGAGGGTAGGAACTATAAAAGGACGTCACCCGGGCTACCCCCTAGGTAGCCCGGGTGAGCACCATCGTCTGCTACATCGCCTGCTTCAGTGGTCATGCTCAGAACGAGCTCACATTAATAGGCTGCTAAGAACATACCACATACATGATAAGGCCAGCGCCTTTCCTCCTTTAAACGTCATCACTAGTAGATCCCCTCAGCGCCCCCAGTCAATAAAGCGAGTGTGCTCTCCCGTGCTACAAGTCAGACGTCCGCTCTCGAACATCTCGACAGCTTAAATAGTTCGCTGTAGGTTTTACGTCGCCGTTTCCGAAGGACTACGATCATGTATTTAGTTTTAGTGGGGTACAGGGCCATGCCGTTGTCCTCGAGGAACTCTGAGATCACGTCCAGGGCATGTTGAAGTGTATTCTGTTGTGCAGCTAGTGAGGCGCCGGCCGTCCGGAAAGTGATATCGTCAGCGTATATTGTAAGACCGAGGCCTTGCACTTCGTCAAGTCGGAAGGCGAGCTCGGCCATAGAAATATTAAAGAGGATGGGTGAGAAAACTGCCCCTTGAAGCACTCCCGTTGCATTGTGTGTGATGGGCCCTGAGGTGGCGCCTACCATGACTTGGAATTGGCGGTCTTTTAAGAATGACTTCACGAAATTTATAATGCAACCGGTAAAGCCGAGGCGTTGAGCGGTGCGGATTACGGTGTGGTGAGGAATTGTGTCGAATGCTTTCTGCACGTCGGCCGCAACGATCGTGCGATGACGGGAAGTAAGGGGTGCGAAAATGTCGTGATGTATGAGCGCGAGACTATCTTGCGTGGAGAGGTTAGGGCGAAATCCGGTTTGCATAGGATGCAATTTGTTGTGAGGTCTCTAAAATCCACGTGATTCGAGTGAGGACCATGCGTTCTATCACCTTGCAAAGGTTAGATGTTACGGAGATGGGGCGCAGATTGTTGATGTTAGTAAGCGACTTGCCTTGTTTGGGGATGGATATGACGGTCGAGAGCTTCCAATCGTTGGGGAGCAGCCCTGTTTGCCACACGCCATTAAACCAGTTCAGCAAATCCTGCATATAGACCTCCGGGAGATTCCGTATAGCATTAAGGGTTATGCAGTCTGGGCCAGGAGCGGTATTGCACTTGGCCGTGTTCAGTGCAAACACCAGTTCCCCCATAGTGAAAAGGGAGTCTTCGGGAAGATGCGCATTTTCTGTTTGGATCTGGTAGCAGTCAGAAGGCGATGGAGT
The DNA here is from genome assembly GCA_013358835.2 of Ixodes persulcatus. Lineage (NCBI taxonomy): Eukaryota > Metazoa > Arthropoda > Arachnida > Ixodida > Ixodidae > Ixodes > Ixodes persulcatus. The sequence continues at coordinate 16,113 of JABSTQ010006767.1, forward strand.
AGAAGGTTGAGGGAAGAATGTTTCTGCTGCCAGTGCTGCCAACTCGTCCTCGGAAATGTGCAGATGCCAAGCCAAGTTGCTGCCCGTGTTCTTGTTCTTAGTTTTCCCGGCCATTCCCTTGCAGGTTCGCCAGACCTTCTTGAGCCCTGTCCTTTCATTGAATGAATTGCAGTGGATCTGCCACGTGGATCTGTCGAGCTCCAGGGTGTATCGTTTGGCTTTGGCGGCAGCGAGGTTGAGTTTAATTTTGAGGCGTTGGCTTCGCTTGTACTTACGGTATTGTTGGAGTGCCTGGAGTCGGCTCGCCCACAGGCTTAGGAGATGAAGGTCCATATATGGGGACTCTTCCTTGACCTGATATGTAGATTGAGCTTTGCGCATGGCTTCTTGGATGCGCAGGGCAAGGTCAGTGTTGTTAAGAGTAGAGAGTGCTTCACGGAAAGTGTCCCATTTAATGAAACGTATTTCCTTGCGTGGGCTGCAGCCGATGTAGAGTGTGGTGCAGAGAGTGGCGTGATCACTTCTTATAGTCTCCATATAGACGCTCCACCTGGTTCTGAGGCCCGGGGATGCCATGTCAGATCCGGGGACGTGTCATCCTGTTGTGCTGAAGCGCCAAAGCGAGTTGGGGTGTTGACGTTATTGAGAAGTTCGAGATTGTGCTTTTTGCTGAGTGATGCTATGAGGCGCCCCCTACGAAGGGTTTTCTTGTAGCCCCATTGGTTATGGGGTGCGTTGAAGTCACCCGTGAGGATGACCGATTCTTTTGTGTTATTCATTCTTACGCGCAGCCACCGGAATCTGACTGATTGGGGAGGAGATACACACGATGCGGAGAGTCTTATTTCCTAGCCGAATTCTAAAACCAATAATTTCTCTTTCCTTATTGTTGAGACAGGAGGTGTCTATTTGGGACTGGGGAATGTGTTTTCTTACCAGGGTGAGGACCATGTCAGGAGTGTCCAGAGAGCCACCGCGCTCATTGCTGCATCGTGGAATGGAGGGTGCGGTGAGGTTGAAGTATCCAGGAATTGTGGGCGTTGTCCCTACTGTCTCTTGCAGGAGTATAACAACAGGCGCATCGTCTTTTATACGCTCTATATGCAGTTTTAATTCGGCTGCCTTGGTGCGAAAACCTCGGCAGTTCCACTGAAAGATCCAGGGAGAGCGTTGTTTCTGTTTCTTTGTGGAACTTGCAGTGGATAGAGGACCCTACCGAACAAACCAGTATGATTTTAATCGGGAAACAAAATGGATTTGTCAAAACCCAATTTCAACAAACCAGGGAACATACTGATTTCCACTACCCAGTTTAAATATTTTGGGTTTCATACTGTGAATGAAATTGGAACTCTAAAACCCAATTTGGGAATGATGGGTTTTAATCGGTAAGTATATATATATAGAAGTAAAAACCCAATTTGGGTATCCTGGGTTCCAACCGGGACGTATATATGGAAGTAAAAACCCAGTTTCGGTAAGCTGGGTTTTGACTGGGAAATGTTATATTTGTGAAACCCAGTTTTGGTAAACTGGGTATTAACCGGGAAGTACAGCAGTGCACTGCAGTACTTCCCGGTTAATACCTGGAAGCTGGGCATGAAATGGGAAGAATACAGGTGGGCTGCGGCTGGTTGCCTGATGACTATAATAACTCTAAAAGATGATGTGCGTGGTGCTTTTCTGTAAAGAAACATAGCAAAGCAACGAGTAAAATCTGATAATGTTTGAAGTGAATGCCTGTGTAGAGGCGAAGTGGTTGAGCACCGGCATTAACACTTAAGTGGGGAAACAACGAGCCAGGAAAACACGAATGTCCAAACACAGATTATTATTGAATGAACCACATCCTTAAATAGATAACAAAGTAAAAGAGCCGAACATGCCAAAAGACGACTCGAATAACGCCAACCAGGACACGCAAACCTAACTAGGCGATGGCATATTGCAGGGGTGGCCTAGCTGCGGCTCGTGAGCCGCATGCGGCTCTTCGCGTGTTTTAAAGAGGGGCTCGCGGCTCCCTCCCCTAAGCAACCCCCCCCACACACACACACACACACTACCGGTCACACGAGCACATCCCCCAAAAGAGAAATGGAACGCGTTTTAAATCGAAAAACATGTTGCGGTTAGGTAGTCTTGTGCTACTGCTACCTTACGTACAGATGGACTGCTTTTGACTCGGCTAGATTGAAAGTAGTTCGAGTTTCGTTTATCGCTCTGGACGCAAGTTTTCTCCTCACCCCCCCCCCCCCCTTTCCCGCGGCTCTTGGAAGTTTTGTAATTTTGTCTGCGGCTCTTAGGCCGGGTCAGCCTGGCCACCCTTGACATATTGAATCCCCAAACCAGGCTTCACTACAAAGAGATGGCAGAGTACAGTTGGATACAGACTAAATTTAGGGTACACGGTCAGGATAAAAGTACATTAAACCACTAAAAGAGAAAACATAGAAATTGACCAGGCAATGACACATCAACCCCAAAACCTGGTTTCATAAGAGACATTGACACGCCATGACACAACAAACTTTGCTACGTAAAGCAGGTACCTTTACCACCTTATCTGACTGTGACCGGTACGCCACTTCCTGTATAGGACAAAGCTCAAAGCGACAAACTTTCTAACAAAAAAAAACAAGGGGGTCACTCACACAGAGTGTGTGGGAAATTCCCAGGGATGCCCCTTGTGAAGACCACCAACGTCGCTGGATTCTCCAATCCCATCCTTCAAGAATTCACGAAATTTAGTAGTGGCAAATTTTGTGGCCTCGTCCACAATAATTTGCAAACTTGCTAAGTAGACAAATATATGTACCTTTTTCCCCGATTCGCGAACAATTGGGGCCGCAAAATTGAAGAGTTTTACAGCAACTGATTGGGAATACGTGTCCAACTGTATATTTAGTACATAAAGGGGGAAATTTATAACACTCTTCGAGAAGCCAAACATTTTTTTTTTCAACGGTTCTTGAGGTAAAAATAAGTTTAGCTTAAAAGAGGAAAAGAGTAGAAAACAGCGGTCCTTTTTAAAAAAAATACGGATCACTTGCTACAGCTATATACAACAAGCCGTTTATACAGCCAAACGAAGCTCAATATGATGCTCAGATGCAAACATAGTCGCCTTTAATCACGTTCAATCTCGTTTGGCAGCGTGCAAACATAGCTGGCAACTGGGTTCTGAAACCTCATAAAAAGGCATTCTCCCTTCAGATTATGAGGCTCCAGGACATGTAAAGTACCAACCATTGATACAGAGCAATCCTTAATATGTGAAGAAAAATGCCCACTTTCTATAAGGATAACTTTCTTGCACAGCAAGAAAACCCTTCCACTGAGGGAAATGATCTTCGTTATTACAAAAACGTCTCCTTCATTTGTCTCAATGACGGATGAGTCAGACTTTGTGGCACGCTTGTATGCTGTGCTGTAAAAAATCTGCCTTCTGTAAACCAGCCGTGAGTATTCAACACAGATCCCAGGACATGACTGTCCTGCAAAATCAGCCTGAACTTCTTGTGGAGTCTCCAGTTGCTTAGCATGGCCAAGCAAACAAACATCCCCAGCAAAAAGAAAATGTTCTAGCTTTGCATACCCCAGCATTTCTCGGCACAAGCTTCCAATGTGCTGAGAGACCAGTGAAGAAGAAAGAAAACACTCCAGTTGTTTAGACATAACTACTCTCTCAACAATTTGGAGCGATGCACCACTGGCCCCAGTCACCAGCTTGACGAGCCGTCCATTTCCACTCTCGAAAACAAACGCTGAGTGAGCCCAGAGAGGTCCCAACCGGCGAGCCACCTCTGCCAGGTGCAGCATCTGATGAACATTAAATGTCATCGCTGTCGCTCCATACAACCGTTGCGTGTCAGCAACGAAGAGCTTCAGCAGAGTGTCTGCAATGAGAAAAATTTTTAAATATTTATTTTTATTTTAAGGACCCCTGAAGAGTATTCATAAGAGTAATTCTATTCACTATAGTAAGTTAATTAAGCCTATTAAGGGTGCATCACGAAGGAAATATCAACAAATAAGATATTTTTGCCCTTTTAATAAGGCAACTCACGCAAGATCTGAGAACGACACTTCTGCCACCCTCAGATTATAGACTTGTTGATTCCTGAACATGGGACTGTGCTTTAGTTTCCAACGTCCGATACCCATGCAACCCATTGCATACATACAAGATTGTCACCCTCTTCTCCGTGTCAACTGAGATGATCTACAGACCGCACACGTAAAGCACAGATGCAACAGAACTGAACACAGATGTTGGCAGAGTGGGCGACAAAAGCTGCTCTTGAGCGCGGCTGAGCATGTGTTCTGACCAAAACCGATACGGTGGATGCCACATCCTTCCTCCAGCTTTTTGATTTTCTTATCTTCAGTTCCTTTTCTCAACACTTATTAGTTTCCTTTTACAAAGGCTTTTAATTACAGGTTGGTTTCCCTCACTTTGTCACATTATAACCCAGCTAACTTTTGTATAGAATTTCAGGTAAATTTAATAAGATTAATTGAAAGAACTAAACAAAACTTGCATGACAACAGTGCAAATATGCAAGTTGCGTCACCACCTCCATGTTTATTAAGGCAAAAGCCTTATATGTCTCATCGTTCAGTCAACCTTCAAAAAACGTTGCCGACACAGAGGTACAATAACTTCCCATTGGCTCGGATGCGTCATATCAGGACCGGCTTGCTAGAAACAGCGTTTAAGCTTAGACTGGGTGAAAGAGAGCACTGCTAAAGCCAGTGCACGAGCTGAGCGGGACTCAACCCGCATCTCAAGACGCTCACGCGTCCCAGCCTTTGTAGTGTTTTCTTTCACCCAGTCTCAGCCGAGATGCTGCTTCAAGCAAGACGGCCCAGATGCTTCGTGACAGAAGCCGGCGAGGCCGCTTGAGGTCAAAACGGACGCTCCTCAGAAATAAAACACAAAGAAAAGCACAGCAATGCAGATGCACCGTGAATGCCAATGAAATGGCGCCAAAAGTGTGTCATTAGAGAACACGCTGTCTTCGGAAGTTCGCTATCACCGGGACCACAGTCGACGCCCCGATCCGAGTGAGCCAATAAAACGGCGCCAAAAGTGTGTCGTCGTAGAGCGCGCTGTCTTCGAAGGTTCGCTATCACTTTTACATGACCATTCAAATAAATTAGAGGCAATGAAATTGCGAAAGATGACAAAGGGAATTAGCAGGACACAAAGTGAATTAAGTCAAGAGCGGCAAGCGCAGACTCAAGCCTGCTCATGTGTCTGTCTTTAATGCATCGGCACTTGGGCTTTCACCTTCAAGTCGTTTTACGGATAACATAAGTGACCATGTGAATTTTTTGAAGTAGCAGAAGTGAACAACCCCCTTTTGTGCCACCTGTGCTGGAATAAGCTATCCTTGCTCACATTACAAGTGAGAAAAAAGCACATAGATGTTCAGAGAAGTCTTGCCTTGCAGCAACCAGCAGCACCCAATGGAAAGGCAAGCGATCCGCAACTCCACACTCTACAATTACCATATGCCTAGACAAAGTAAAAAATATAATGTGGAAACTCTCACCAGCACGGTCAATAGAGAGCTGCGTGAGCTGATCGCTGAGGAGGATGTGCACAGCCTCTACCAGCTGCTTGAGATGCGCCCAGTATTGTTGTGGCAGCACGTCGAGGGTACAGGGGAGGGAGTAGAACAACAGCCAGTGGCGCCATTCACTGGCCTTCCAAGATCCTCGAGTGCCGAGTGGCCTGGGCAGTCTTGTGAACGAGTGGGGTGGCTTGATCGCTGCAAGCCGCCGGTTCATCTCCGCAACACGAGCAGGGGTGCCTGCTAAGTTCAGTCAATGTGTTCAATAATAATTAAAAGGGTCATGAAAACAAAACAGACTCACCTGGTTTTCATTTTCCAGCTTCTTTCACCAGTACGAATGATATTTAAGAAGTGTTTCAGCAAAATATTGCACCAATATTTGTGTTTAAATTTATGTTTAAGAAATAATTTGCTGAAGAGATCACTCAACTTGAGTGGTTATTGTGGGAGTTGAAGTATGTCACGTCAGGTTTGCAAGAATGAAGAACAATCACAAACGTTTTGTGTGAAAATAAATAAGATAGAAACAACAGTGTGCCAGATGCAATCCCGTCATACATTGTTTGAATCTCCTGTTTCGCAAACAAGCAACATTCCGTCCATTGTTTACAGGCGGACTCGGCATTGACAGAGTAACATCTGTGTTCGCATTTTCTAACTGAGGTTTTGTTGTAGGAGTGCAGTGGCTTGCAGATGTGAATTATCTTGCAACATCAATGCTTGTCACGCAGATAATCGGCTATGACTTTGGTTGCTTGAGCAGAGTGATGCACTTCGGCTCTAGGCTGTTAAGACTGATGCAATGTCTCAGCTTCCACCGCTGCACTTCTCCACACGATGTCCCTCGTCCGTTTCAATAAGTGTTCTCGTACTGACAGCAAATCCTGCGAGCTCGTGGAACAGCTTAGCATCAAGAGTGATAGGCCTGTTGAGAAAGCTGCACTCAAACAGCAGCGAGAGGCAGGCAGGGCAAGCGGGAACGGTATTGTTTGTCTCTGGGCTGTCTGTAGGATTTTTTGTTACAAGATTGCACAGTTCTCTTCCAATGTCACTATTAACGCTAAAAAAGATATATCATTGCAGTTGCCGAACTAGGAACTGAAAGCGTTTGAGAAAGCTGCTCAACTCACCACATATGTACAGTCGGCCTTAAAAAGATGAACACAAGAGAGCGATGGCCTGGCCGGCGATAAGGCGACACGGGGCGCTACGGCAGTGTAAGCACGCTGGAGCCGCGATTACCGAATTGGTCCACTCTTGGATACACGGGGGATGTCGGCACACCAAAGCCATTCCCACAGCGCGCTTTCCAAACGACACAGTGTGACTGCGCACATGTGTTTCGATCACTCCTTGAGAGCAGGACTATCTTTTTTATCTGTGTTTTACCGTCATTTACGATTTATTAATGGTAAACTGTCAAGGCTAACAAATAAAAGGGCCGCCCATAAAGAAAAAATTATCACAAACGATAACTCTCTTCAAGCACTCCTGCGATTCAAAAGTGGGAACGTCCCGGTCACTCTCGCTCCAGGTGTTATCGTGAAATACAGCACCCCATCTGGCGGTTTCCCCGCACCGGCCACGCATCACTTGTGTTCATCTTTTTTAAGGCAGACTGTACATGACTGTGCACATGTAGTTACCAAATAGCTTTGTTGCCTTATAAGTCACCACATGTTTGGCTGAAAAGTAAACATTTGTATGGCCTGCAATTGAATCGATTTTCATTTCAGTGGGGACAGGAACAGAAAGAATAGTCTATTGTGAGCGAGTTCAAAGAAACACGGTCACATGGCAGCTGCTCTAAACGATGAAAAAGCACAGGATCTCTGTGCATCCCGGACCATGCGATGGACCGCATTTGTGTCTTGCTTTTTCAGCATAATGCTTCGATCTGCAATGAAGTGCATTGTTAGCGGGAATGCTCGATCATCGATTTCAGGTGTATGGACACAACACAGAGACATTTGCGACTGCAAAATCAGTCGCAGTCTGTATCGGTTAAAAGGATTATGTCAAAAAATAATCTTGTAATCTGCATTCCAATGTAGTAAGTGCTGGCAACCATTCCTTCTTCAGTTCTTGCGTGGGGTTTTGTTTGAAATTTACGCAGCCTGTAAAAATCTCCACGACAGTGAAGTTGTCTCAGGCATTTCCCATCGCAAGTGGAATCAATTCACTGCACTGTCGTATTCCCCGCCTGTCCCGTCATCCTCCAGCGCGCTTGTTTCGGTTCGTGGTTGGTACATCTACTACAACGTAGACGGTAACAGCACCGGGTTGTGCTCGGCGAGTTTATTTGGGACTGGTTTTCGGTGCACCTCTATGAGCGTGATGCATTCTGGGAAAAGCCAGTACGGTGTCAAACAAACTTGTCATCATTCATTACTCAAGTCTGCCTTACATCCAATGGGTGTTATTTTGGCTTCGATTTCAAACTACCATGATGAAAGTGTGAATCTAACTAAAAAAAACAGAGCTAGCAGTTGTTGAATGTATTAGAAGTGCTTAACAAAGTTATACCCGTGTCAGACGGGCACCTAAACTGGAACCCAGCTGAATGGCATTTAGAAATCAGTGAACCAAAGAGTGCCACGAAGAAGGCCGAGAGTGCCACGCATGTCACTCGGTGCAGGAGTGCAATCTGATTTGCTTAAATACCATTCAACTAAATGCAGGGGCTCGTCTGACAGCAGTGCTGTTGACCGTGCCAGCAGCTTGGAATCATGTTGCATACAGCTAAGGAATGCAAAAGGAGGCAATACCAGCAATGCAGCCCATGTGGACGTGTGAAATACTTTCAGCATCATTGCTCTTTTATACAGTCAGCAGCTTTGGTTGCGCTTTTTGATTGCTACTCATGTACTCTTGGAGTTAGCATAGGCCAACATTTTATAGTGCAGTTTTTATGAACTCCTGCAAAAATTGCAAAGCCTCTTTTCCAAAGTTGCAAAGCCTAGTTTCAGTGTGCTTCTGTGGTGCGTGCGTGCACAATGGTAGCAAACATAATGTTTTGGGATGACAGTGCCCTTTCAAAGCATGTGAAATTCTGTAGAGTTAACTTGCAACCTCTTTCAGCATCATCACCCCAATAAAATATTGAATAGCACAAAGAGTAACCATTCGAGATATTTTTGCACAAGTCAGTGCTACTAAGTGTGCTACTTTGTGCTAGTAGAGCATGAAGGGGCACACTTCTAGGATATTTTTATGTCTTACTATATTCAGAATTGTGTGTAGAAACCAACTCACCAATGTAGTATCTCTTTTGGGAGTTCGATGAAGTAAGCAGCTACTCGGTGATCTGGCGGGCAACGCCCAGAAGCACGGCGTGCATGTAGTCCACCGTGAAGCCCCACACTAGGTCAAAGTGGGGAAGCTTCACGGTAGGAGATGGGCCCTCGTACCCATTGATGGGCACAGAGCACTGTAGACCGAGCGCCATGTCCCTCAGAACACCTTCCGTTGTCCTGTCTGGTGAATCAGATGAATTGATGTAGCGCACAGATCCTGTGAAGCAAAAGTTACAATATATACAGAGAGTTCATTTATACACAGACCGTGTGCATGCTGTTGTAAAATAAAGCCATCAGAATTGAGAAAAGACAAAAAAATACTGATTAATAAGTCTGGTTTACAATTTTTAATAAAAAAATAACACATTTACATTAAGTATAATTTAACTCATTGGTACCATACATGGGTAAATTACTTTCAAAATGTAATTTAATTACAATTACAATTACTTTGCTTCAAAAGTAGTTTAACAACAATTACAATTACTATTATGTGAAAAGTAATTATTACAATTACAAATTACTTTTAAAAAGTAATGCAATTACTTTACAATTACTTATTTCTGAGAGCGACCCGACTTGGGCCATATAACTAAACGAGTTGCATAGAATGAAACGTATTTGTTCATTCCTTGCCCCAATGTTTGAGGAGGCTTAAGCATTGCTGCATAAATGCCGCGTGTTGTATATTTTCCTTTTATGCATTTTGTTAAATTCATGATAGAGCTTGACAGTTTGTGGCAATAAAGTACTACGTTCTTATATTTTTAATAAATAATAATAAATTAGTTCATACCCTGGAAGACGCCAGATTGCTAAAAAAAATTTGGTTGACAGACTTTTGTTAGCCAGGCACATAAAAATGTGAGAATTGGTTATATATGAATATTTACAAGTGTTAATATAAAATTAAAGTCCACAAGCGCTAATACGACCGCATTCTCATACAAACATCATGGTATTGTAAATTATTTACCTTGAGTTGAAATTATAATGGCTCAGAAATGCATAAGAACCGAATCGGGACTCTCGAATCATTGGTGACAATATTCACAGGTGCGAGGTCTGTCTCTAAAACGCTTATGCAATTAATATCCAAAGTAAAACAAACAGGAAATAAACTTGAAAATAATACAAAGACACGAATATGCGACAGTACTGGAAGGCGGACATAAAAAAATTGGCAAAAAATAAAGAAAAGGAACGTCATAGACAATTAAAATTCCCAACCTCGGCTGAAAGCTCAATATCTTTTTCTTTCAATATTTTGGCATGTGTACGCTATTGTTTTCTGCTCGCACAGCAGACGGCGCTACACGGCGCCGTTGAGCTCAGTCCGCAGTGTAAGCAACAAAACAACAAACATTGCGACACTATTTATGTTGTGCGTGTGTGTGAGTGTGTCTCTTTATGTTTGTTGTTCACCTAGAGCTAGGCCGCTTGTGCGAGCGCTGAGGCTTTCAGGGAGGTTGCGTTGGCGTTTCAAAGTTTTGCAAAAGTAATTGTAATTGTGCCTGAAATTTTGCAATTACTGACGCTAGAAAGTAATTAAATTACAATTACAATTCCTTTTAGCCGAAAGTAATTATTACAATTACAAATTACCAAGAAAAGTAATTAAATTACAGTAATTTAATTACTGTAATTGAATTACTACCCAAGTATGATTGGTACACAAATTTAGGCACCTCAACCTTAATAAGAGTTTATTAGATTCCTATGCTCCAAGTACAAATTTGGTGATATAGGGCCAAAATGTAACCAGAGTAAAATGCATAATGATATTCCCAGCTTGTGATACGACGAGTCGGAAAGACGGCCAAATGTGATCGCGCTAAAGGTGTTCGGCCTTTAATTGTGCATCAGTCTCGTGCTGAATGCGGTCAGATTCAGCCATCTTTCCAGCACATTGTATGACAGACCAGGCACTCTGTGCATCTGCCTATCCCTTAACAATTAGGATTTTGTATAAAAAAGCTCCAATAAATTAAAAATCACTCAAACAAAATCACTGCTCTTTTTTTGCTCAAATATATTGAGCCAAATAGTTAATGCGATTGCAATATGTATATATCTCTCCCCACATTTCAAGGGAGATAGTAAATCAATTTGGGTGTAACATGCTTGTATGGCTGTGAAGACTACAGGAACATATTCAAATATGTCTCTGCTGCATGGCTTGTTTTCAAATGTGAAGCACTTAAAGGGGTTATGACACGAAAATTAAATGGATAGATTATTCTTGAAATAGAATGCTCATAGGCTACTTAGTATATACACCAAGTTACGCGATTTTTAGAGCTCTGGTAATTGCAATATTCAATTTACGAATTTTTATCATTTTCATCTGGCGACCAGGCAACACTGCCCAAGTTAGTCACATCATGGTGTCCATAAACCACGTGACCATGAACGCTTTCTCATTCTAGGCGCCCCCATGATCACACAAGCTCTCCACACCGCGGTATGATCAAAACCGTTCATGC
>JABSTQ010006768.1:0-27927 GCA_013358835.2 Ixodes persulcatus
GAAGAAGGCTTTGCCCACCGGCCTCTGCACAGGGGTTCTAAAGACGAATTGTGGGCTGCGGTCGAAGCTGAGTGGGAGCGGCTACGCGCGTCGGACCTGTTTGCACGTCTCTTCGAGAGTCTCCCGCGCCGAATGGCTGCCGTTGTGGCTGCTGGAGGTGACTTCACTAAGTATTGATACGGAAACCAGGAGCAGGAACGGCGTCTAAAAAAAGCGTTAGCGAGGAATGCAACGTTTTAATAGGAATCTATTGAGGGCCACGCGAGAAGATACGAATTCCTTATCAAAGCGAGGTATCCAAGCTGGCCATTTGCATCATTCGAGTTCTTTATTTCGTTCTTAATTTTTTTTCAGTTTTGCAGAAAGGCTACGGTTATATCAGTCAACAAATTTTTATTTTTTGTTCACGCTGTAACTTTTCGCAGGGCCTGCCCACGCGAGTTATTTGGCCACGCCTACCGGACGTTTCTGGTAACACGTGTTTATCCAACACAGGTCGTCTTCCGTTCAGTGAGGAACTGTTTCCACTTTTATTCCGCACTTCCGATATATGAAGTCATATTTTTAATGAGTGTTCTCTTCGGTTTCCGACTTATCGTTATATGCTTAACTTGCTGCATCTGAATAAAATGTGCGCTGACAGTACGAGCTGGTAGACTATGTCAATCACAGCGCGGTACACAACGCAAAAAGAAAACAAGAAGTGACGCAGGATGAGCTTAGGGAGCTGGTTATGAATGTCCTTCCTACTATTTCATAATTTATCCAAATAATAAATTCTCGAAGAAATTTTGCACTCGTCCCGGGTTCGCTCTTGTTCTTTTGTTCCGTATGTCGCGCTGCTTTTGCCAAGTATTTCAGTAGAAAGCCTTGTCCCATTTCGCTAAAAAGCGGCGTCGTTATGCCCGAAAGATGGCCATAAAATTACGTCATCAAGCACGCGTCGCTCAACCGAATGCTCAAGACGACGCTGTCCTTGGCGTCGTCCTAGAGGTCGTCCTAGACGTCGTCCTCTAGGTCGTCCTCTAGGTGTCGTCCTAGACGTGGTCCTTGAGGTCGTTCTAGAAGTCTTCCTGGAAGTCGCCCTCAACGTCGTCCTAGAAATCGTTTTAGACGTCGTCCTCTAGGCGTCGTCCTAGACGTGGTCCTTGAGGTCGTTCTAGAAGTCTTCCTGGAAGTCGCCCTCAACGTCGTCATAGAAATCGTTTTAGACGTCGTCCTCTAGGCGTCGTCCTAGACGTGGTCCTTAAGGTCGTTCTAGAAGTCGTTCTAGACGTCGTCCTTTAGGTCGTCCGAGAGTTCGTCCTCGGCGTCGTCCTAGACGCCGTACTTGGCGTCGATCTCCGTCCTAAACTGTTATACGTGTCGAAACATTACTCGAATACATTTCACCCGCGGGACTATAATGCTTTCGTCTTCCTACACGTAAGCAGTCTTAAGTGTCCTCCTGTAATTTTTATTACAAACTCATGATGCGTATAACAAAACAATAAAAAAAAGCTGCGCGAGCGAAGAGGAGGAAACGCTGCTGCCGCGCTCAGCCAGCGCAGCCAGCGCGCGCGCAAGCTGCTACAAGCGGTGAGCTTCCTCGCACCGCACGCGTCGAGCGAGCAACGATAGCGGTGATAGAGTTCCTGTATAAACATATACAGGAACTCTAAGCGGTGATAGCTTTCAGCGCACCAAGAGGCGCAATGCCGAAGCTTGAGAAGCGCCGAGCGAGGGGCGTAGACACATCGGAGTAGGCCACAAACCCTCGCCCCTAGACTCACTTCTAGGCGGCACAGCCGTTACCGAGAGACACGCGCTCCGCTGTTCGCATTTCATTTTTCCCCGATAGTACGTGTTACTGACTACAAAAACAATATTTGAGGTTTTCTCGGCCCTACTGCAAAACCTCATTTTTTTCTTTCTGTGGTCTTTTATACGTAGTTTTGGTTTTTAATAAGTTATACCGCACCGTTATCAAACCCCTCGTAAAATTTGGGGCCGTCTGTTTGACTATAGTGCGCTGTATGTCGAAATAAAATTTTAGGGTGCATTATATGGGACAAAAAGATGTAACGTGATACCCTTTTTTTCGAGTGTAACCGTTGACATGGCAACGTCAAGCTACTTTCGAGACTCCGAGTGGATTTCCTTGGCTCAATGGGCCGAGCGTTCGTGACACGTTACCTGCAGCTTAAAAACAAGCCTTCCAAGGCTTCCAAGTCGCTCCAGCTCAGATCTAAATAAAAACATCTGTTCGCAGAGTATGCTGGGCTGCGTTCATATCAGTTTCGGCGTTGTTGAAGGCTTGACTATTCATCGACACACGGTCAGCGAGGCAACGAATGCGAAACACAATCCGAGACTGAGCGCCAGATTAGAGAGCTACGGATTGGATAGTTTTGGCTGAAAATTGCTAACAATATTCATACTGATTTTTAGATTGTCCCCTGTTTTAGCCGGGATGATTTGGTTTTACCTGAACTGTTATTTGTAAACAAAAAGTACTTGTTAAGCGCCTATGTTTTCCGTGTTTCAAATATTATTTTTTTATATATATTACGCTTGTTTACCGCATTGGCTCTGCAAGCGGCATACGGAAGCGCGCCGTGCTACGCAGTGAAAGCCCTGTTATATAAGTCTGCGGCATGAACCATTTTGGGTGGGGATCCCCCAATTTCTTTCACCAAAGTGTTGGAGCCCCACCCCCCACTCTAAAACTCCCTAATGACCGGTCTGTCACCCTGGTCCTTACACCGAGCGCAACACCCCGCTATTCCATTAAGAGACAAACATCATGAAAGGCCTTCACCGCAAAACCATACCCTTTTTGCACACGTTCGTCCAATATGAATCCTCTGTTGTTCCATCACCGCTATCATCATCTGAATCTAAAAAAACGATAAAATTTGATTTTTTTAAATACGCTAGTACAATGACACAAGAAACGACATCTACGCAAACAAGTATGCGACATCTGCCATAACTGACCACCACTGATAACGCTGATACTGTGAGCACTCTCCTCTCCCGTGCTATTTCAATATGTAATAATTACCGGCTATTTATGCATTAAATGATTGAGACGGGATTGAGTCGTCCACCTCAGGTGTAGCAAGACGCGGTTCAGCAATTCACGTGGCTGCATCTAAGACTATTTTACCATTGAAAGGGGTTAGGACGTAAAATTAAACAAGTAAATAGTTCTTAAAGAGGCACTGAAGACATTTTGAAAAAGGTCGTTTTTGATCTTATATTGTTCAAAATATGTTACTTCCCACATATACTAAGTTCTATCAAATTTGGGGTTTTAAGTGCCAAACCAACGATGGGCATCTGGCACGCCCCAGCGGAGGACAGAGGATTAATTTGGACCACCTGGGGATCTTTTGACGTGCAACCAAAGGCTCGGTGACACGGCGCCTTCTCCACAATAAGCCTCCGTCAGATTGCGGGCACCTCGGCCGGGATTTGAACCCGCCACATGGGGATCCGTAGGCCAGCGATCTCGCCTCGGAGCCACCGAAGCGGCATGCTAAGTTCTATATTACAAAACCTATTCATCTCAGGGCCATAGAAAAACTTGTGGATCTTTTTTTCTCGCCGACTTCATCGTATGGACAAGTGAAAGCCCTAAGATATGCGCAGATTCCGAATGGTTTCATTATAACTTGTTTCAAAGAGAGTCTGATAGGTACACATTCGGATAAGACTCCTCTTTTTCCCCCCGGGCGAAGTCATCGCTTGCAACTTGCCGACAAGCGCCGTTCGTCGACCACTTTACTCGGAAGAAAATTCTTCCCAAAAAAGGCGTGTCGCGATCTTTGAACAAGCCTTTAACGAGGAAATAAGCTACGCACGATTGTGTTTTCGGGTTTGTTGGGATGCTTAGGGCATCCACATTGAGTTGTCACCACAAAACGACGATCTCAAAATCGACTTCAGTGCCCCTTTAATATCGAATGCTCGTAAATTACTTATTATAATACCAAGTTTCTCAATTTTTAGAGCTCTCGTATTTGCAATAGGGCGTTTTTAGATGAGATCGAACAAGGATGTCCGGTCACCATTTTTAGTTTTGACTTTTCTCTTACGCTCCATTCCAAGGAGAAAAAAAAAAGACAGTCCTTGTGTTGGGAAAAAAAGTGTCTTTGCGAAAAAAAACTATTGTTAGCACCTTCTCAGTCACGTGCGCGTTTTGCGGATGGTGCGATGTTGAAATTTCGGGCGGGTTCCCCCAAAAAACAGTTCTGGCTACGGGTCTAGAAATATTTACTTACAAATTAGGCACAAGGAGGATTGCAAAAAGTATTAACCACACAGTATTAGGGTCGTTATTTTGAGAAACAAAATCGCAAATACGGCACATTGTGCAATAACGCTCTGGATTAAAGATTTATTTTCTCAGTATCTGAAAAAGCTAAGATATTAAACGTAAACCTTTCGGTGGACATCCACCTGGTTAGGAATGACAATGAATGAAAGGAAAACTCTAACCAAAAAATTGATACGGAGCCCGACGTTTCAAGGCCAGTTTGGCCCCTTGATCACGGGTGACTGTTTTTGTCCTTGTCGTCGTCTTGCAAATTGCCCAGTGTTGTTGGCTTCTTTAAAGCGGGCCGTTGTATCTGCACGCGCTTTATGGTTCGTAGCGCCTCGCGTGACGCACCGCAAACCGGACACGTAGGCGCTTGGCAGTGTCCCAGCTGACCGGTTGACGTTATTTTCGGTGTTCTGGATGTACCAGGGGGGCTATGTTGCGCTTTTTGGACTCCCAGGAGACTAGGGAGAGGGAAGTGACGTCAACAACGCAGCAAATGCAGATTGGATGTTGACTTTGTTTTCTTCTATCAACATCCAATCTGCGTTTCTCTAGTCGTTGACGTCACTTCCCTCTTCCAAGTCTCCTGGGAGTCCAAAAAGCGCAACATAGCACCCCTGGACGCTAATAAAAGGCGTCTTCGCCAGTTTCTTTTCATGCCAAGAATAGAGCAGTGATTGAGTCCAATCGTGTGACCTTGTTTTTGGACGTGTTCTGCCAGCGCACTACCCTGCACGTTATTCTTTTTGACGTCATACTGATGTTGGCGTAGACGTTCCGGGAAGTTTTTAGTTCCCCAACGTAGGAGGCGGCGCGGTCACCACACGGGATCCTGTAGACGAGTCCCTAAGCCTCTTCTTTAGGCGGACGATCCTTTGGAAGCGAGAAGAGGCGTCCAATGGTGGACACCGGTTTATGTGTCACACTGACGCCGTATTTTCGTAAAACGCGCGCGAGAGTCTCGCTTGGGCCCTTGATGTACGGGACGCATACGCGGTTGGGTGGAGGAGGGGCGTCTTCTGTTTCATTCCGTCTAAGTTTTTTGCACACGTTGTTCAAAAACCTGGCAGGATAGCCATTCTGTTTTAGGTCGTGTTTGATTGTTGTAACCTCTTTCTTAAGAGCCTCTTCAGTGGAGCAGACAGTAATTGCTCGCCTGAAGAGTGCGGAAGCCACAGAAGATTTGTGCGTTGCAGGGTGGTAGGAAGAGAAGTTCAGGTATCGGCCGGTGTGTGTCGGTTTTCTGTAAACTTCGAATGTCAAGCGGCTGGACTTTCTCTTCGTGAGCACGTCCAAGAATAGAAGAGAACCGTCAGACTCCAGCTCAATTGTAAATTGTATCGCCGGTTCGATGGAGTTTAAGTGAGGGTGAAGGTTGTTGATTTCACTGGTTTTGACCACACAGAAGCAATCGTCAACATACCGTAAGAACAAGAACAAAATATTCAAACTTTCCCAGTGTGTTGTATTGTATATAGTCTATCAGTGCGTGAAATATGGTTGTCCTGGTCAGCGAGAGAAATTTACAAGAATAGCTCACACAGGGGCATTGAACTAAAATGCATTATTTTGAAAATCATTTAAAAAAATGGCCATCTCTAATTTTTTCTATACTCTTCCAAATTAATATTTATGCTATGTACTAACAGAATCTGCAAAAACGATACGCAATTTTTTTGTGGCTTTGAAGTTATAAAGCGAGAAATATGGCCAAATTGACGCTAATGCGGTTGCCATAAATGGGGCGTGCACATACGATTCTTCACATATTCATTTTTATTAAAACGCGTAAAACTGCTACCTGTGGGTCAGGAAAAGACAAATTGACAGCGCAGAGGTGGACGGTAGTTTTGAAGGGAAAATTCCTGATACATTTTTGTACAACCACTCCAAAAAGGCCCATGGGCCGGAGCGATTGAAAGGCGCCACCATGTAACATGCTTCGCGGTGCCTGTTTCAAAAGCACGCGTGTAGCGTCTCCGTCCACTTTTCATAAAGAAGCAACCGGAGTGACTTTGCAAAACTATCAGCCTACAACATTGGTGGTGACATGATATAGGAGGCAAGACGTGGCAGAATCTGAACCTGCGCCGCCTGTGAGCGACAAGAGACCCGCCGCCGTAAAAAAACGCACAACGGCAAAAAAAAAAAAATACTGCAAAAAGAAAATCGGTTGTCTGAGATTGTTTGTATTGGCGTTTTAGATAGTATTGAACCATGGTTAAAAGCGCCAAAAAGACGCACACAAGATAGAAGACAAACACCAAAAGATAGATTTTACTTGTGCAACCACAAAAGCAAATTTGAACATTTTTTGCGGAAAATAAGTTTCTCTTGAGGAACGAAAATCACAAAGTCGCTGTCGGTATACGCGCACGTTTTTCCTACTTGCGTGAAACCGTCCCTTTGGATCTTTATATATAAACAAACGTTGTCGCTTTAGGTGATATATATATATATATATATATATATATATTTTTTTTGCAGGGACTGTACATAAAATAAAAGGAGGTTATTATCGATTACTTAGCAATTCAGAGCTTTATGATTCCGGATCTTGAAAGGCTGGAAATTCAAATTTTTAACATGATTTGGACGTGTTTGTTTAATATTCGGATAAATTGTCGTTGAAATTGAAAACGATAACCTTTCTAAAAAGATGCACTGAAATGTAGACAGGTTACCGATTTTGCAATAATTGGAATATAAGTGTAAAATGAAGCCCATCTTAATTTTTCTTCTACTTTTCACAGATCAAGTCTCATAATGTGTCCTGTCAGGCCCTTCCAGGATGCTTTGCAATATGTTTATATATTTGAATTTACAGGGCGCTATATATACAGAATTGCCGTAACGGGAGTAGAGAAAGATAGGACGTTGCCGATTTGAAAGAAGGGCAAGAAAGTGGTCGAAAATAGTAGGAAGCCTGTGAAGAAAAAGTACTGTGATAGGAGTTCGTGAAAAATAAGAATTTACATAAAAGATTACAGGTGAGTTTGAAGCATGCACCAGCCAACAATTAAAAACCATTTCTCGGATCAGTGAATTTCGGAGCCTACTCTTCGTAGGAAGGCTGGACTGCTGACGGCCGCGTTTAAATTGATAAAAAAGAACACATGTTTAAAGTGGTACAATTGAAACGAGTTTAATGAATCAAGGTCCTGTGCGTACATTCGGCGCTTGTAGCGTGCATTCTTTCTGCCGGACGCTGACCTGAGTCGGTCACGGCGCTCTCCTGGCACTCCAAGGAGGAACATTTTTTCCAATTTGGCCAGTAGCGATCGATCAATGTACGTTTGTTCTCAGTGGCACCGCAAGCTCGAGACATCGATCTGCTTTTCGCCCAGCCATAGGAGACCTTACTTTCAAAGATGCATCTTTTCTGCGTCTACCGTTCTTGCTAAAACACTGTGGTTGTGAAATATCGCACCAAGTGCACTGCCACAAATGACAGGACTGCATTCCACGCGTAACAGAAACAGACTCCCACTTCTTTGCTTTCATGTCCCTGAACGCATTGACGTCAGCTTTTGGGAGGTGGATTTGTTTCACGTTCGGCAGTTTAGTGTTCACTGGCGCAATCATCCCTGACGCCGACTTGATTACCCACGTGGTGGGCGGTCGGAGGTTGTACAACGTTTCCTGGTGCTTGACACGACCCCCGATTCCATCGCAGGCACCCTTTGCCATGTCCAGTTGCGAAAAATCATCAACTTCGCTGACGTGTACTTGTTAATCTGCAGGTCGTGTAGTTGGTAGTTGTACTTAAAGTGGCTTCCTGCACTACCAGTGACGTAGGTCACATGAGCATACCCAAATTGGATTTCACGATTCTCTAAACCGATGTCATATAAATAAAGTTACAAACGATATCATTCAATTGCAAATATTTTCTTTTTTTTTCTTCTTTTTTTGCGTTGTGCGGTTTTTCATGGCGGCTGATCTATTGACGTTCACAAGCGGCGCAGGTTCAGGCTCTGCCGCGCCCTTTACCTCCTATCTCATGTTACCGTCAAGGTTGTAGGCTCATCTCTTTGCAAAGTCGCTCCGGTTTCTGCCGTCGTCCTCTCCTTTTCTGTTCCTTCGACTTATATGATCATTTCTGACCCAGTCTCAGGTTTATTCAACATGGTTTCCTTTACATCGCGTAGACGGAGACGCTACACGCCGGCTTTTGAAACAGGCTCCGCGAAGCATGTTACAGGGAGGCGCCCATGGGCATTTTTGGGTCGGTTGTACATAAATGTATTTGATATTTTCCTTTCAAAATTTCCCTCCACCTCTGGGTTGTCAGTTTGCATTTTCCTGACCACCCCGTATCATTAGAATGTGTATGTGCACACCCCATTTATGGCGATCGCGTTAGCGTCAATTTGGCCATATTTCTCTCTTTATAACTTCAAAGCCACACAAATACTGCCTTATGTTTTGCACATTCTGTTAGTACATATATTACAAATGCCAATTTCTTCGAATTAAAAAGTAATAAAGATGGCCTTTTTTAATGATTTTCAAAATTATGCATTTTTAGTTAAATGCCCCTATGTGAATAATTTTTGTAAAATTCTCCCGCTAACCAGGACAACGATTTTGTATGCATAAATGAACTATATTCAAAGAAACACACTGGCAAAGTTTGAAGACTTTGACTTTTATAGATATGGAGAAAACAATCTTTAATCTAGAGCGTTTTTGCGCGATGTGTAGTATTTGCGGCTTTGTTTCTGAAAATAACGACACTAATACTCGGTCATTAATACCTCTTGTAAAACCTTTTTATGCCTATTTTGTCAGTAAATATTTCTAGACCCGTAGTCGGAACAGTGTTTTTGGGGAAGCCGCCCGAAATACCAACATCGCGCGATACGCAAAACGCGCACGTGACTGAGAGTATTCTGACAATTCTTTTATTTTTTACATAAACTAGCCAACATGACAGGTGCTGAAAAAACAACGTTAAACCCTGCGTGCAAGCCCACTCTTTTAAGCTCATGGGACACTTTATTTAGGTAAGGTATGACCACTAGTTTCTCTTTTTTCTTCCTCTGTACTGTCGTTCCCTGCCTACTCTGTCCCATTATCGTTGGAGAGTAACTTTTTTTCGCAGACATTTTTTTTTTTTCAAGACAAGGATTGGTTTTATTTTCTGTGGGCAGGAAGCCAACAAAATATTTTTTTTATAAAAATTACAAATGGTCATTGGACATGGTTGTTCAATCTTGTCTGAAAACGCCGAACAGTCAATTTTCGAATGTTGATCATTTTCGTTTCGTGAACAGGCAACACTGTCCAAGCCAGTTGCACCCGGTGCCCATAAACCGCCTGATCATGATTAACGGTTAGAGTTGAGCTTGTTGGTACATACCTGTACCAACAAGTTCAAGCTGGTATGTTTACAATTACATGTTCATGATATTTATTTGAACGCTTAACTATTAAAGCCAGCGATGACGATGAGTTCGTCCCTTACGATCTCATCGTCATCGCTGGAGCTGATCGAGAAATGATTTATTTCGATAATCATCATTGCATTTTAATCTGTTTGCACTATTTGGGCACAATTACGGGCTCTAAACGTGTTTGTTTTTTTCATTTTTAAATAGCTTTGAAAGTATTAACCTATCTTTTTTAAACGATCTACCCCTAAAAACGTTATACTTTAAACCTAAACCAAGTATTTAGTTCTCATCATCATCACCAAAAGGGTGTGACGTGAAAATATTGCATTCCTGGTGGGCGCTGCCGCTTCAAACGTCTCCAAGTTGTTCGAGTGACTTGTCCGCTTCGATTCGGGGCGATCTCAGTAATCTGTGATGCAGAGCGAAGACTGGGGAGAACTGGAGAACAAACTGGCCTGCAACACCGCCCATACATCTTGTGATAACATTAATTCCATCGCTGCTGCGATAAGTGTCGAAGACTCCCACGAAGCCACTGATGCCGTACATGGCACCCTCCCGAAAGCGCGTGCTCTAAACGTGGAAGGTAAGCGTGGAAAGTGATGCGCGAGCCGCGAAGAGATCCAAGTCCGCGAGTGCGTGAAAGGAGACGCCGCACGTTGGGCGGGTGACGTCACCGACCTAACCAACAGAGCAGCATTTTCGAATGGGGCGGATCCGGGGGTCCATTACGTAAATCGATTTATCCACAAAACTATCGCGCCATTAAACAAATAAAGAAAAAAAAAATAAACACACGAATTTGGAAACATACAATGGGTCCTAGCAGTATAGCTATCTTATATTTTATTTTTTGCATGCCTTAAACTTTGTAAGTGTTATCAAGCTGACCTGTGCATTTTTTTAGGAACATACACCTTTCTTAGAAATCTCATAAAGGATCCGCGTTTTAATGTCGTTCTTGTAAAAATAGGATTTAAACATTTATAAATCAATACACCAACATGCGCCAACTCAAACATATTCAGATACAACAAAGGGAAAAGATAAAATGTTTTTGAATCCAAGGTGGGGAAAATATAGAACAGATCTCCTAATATTCGTAGGGCTTAGCAGATGCTCACACAATTTAATCTCAAACACCAATGTGGATTATTTGTTACTAATTTTTATACCACGTGTGGAAAAAAATACTCTTTAAAATGTAACAAATATAGTACAGAAATGTTAAGGTTTCGTTTAGGTCAGAGCGAAGTGAAGGGCTAGAAGACGTGCGTGCCTGATGCCCGGACTGACATCCAGGGACAAAGTCGCAAAGCAGTCTTGACTTTGTTGTTTTAGCCGGAGAAAGCAAAAGCACAAAAGACGACTAACGCTGTAAACTTGAGTAAAATAGATAAATGGGCTAGTTGGTACATCACTGAATGGAAAGCGCCGAATAAACAAGGACGAAGAAGGGGACAGACACGAAGCGCACTCACAACTGAAGTTTTATTGTGTGTGTGTGTGTTCGTCGTTTGGATTTAACCGTCACCTAGGTTAGCCTAGCACGGGGTAGCTGGCATAGGCAGGTGACGTAAAAAAATGCCAACATGGCTTTTAGGGTGTTCTGGCACTTTCGCCCGGAACCGTCGGGTGCAAGGATGTCATTTGTGGTGAGGTCGCTCTAGCAAATCTTTGGCGCAGTGCTGCTCGTTGAGGTTCATATGCTGGGCAGACACGCATGATGTGTTCCACCGTCTCCGCGGAGTTACACTGGGAGCAAAGCGGGTGCTGCCCCTTACCTATCTTCGTAAGGAAAGCATTCGTGTAGGCCGTGTTTGTGCGCAGGCGTCGCACAAGAGTCTGCGCCGCCCGAGATAGGCCGGACAGCGCACCTCTTGGTAGCGCCGGTTTTGGCTTGCTGTCTTGAAGGTGCCAGTGGCCGTTGAGTGCCGCCTGCTGTGGGTGTGGTGGTGGGGGGACAGCGCGAGGCGCTAGGTGAGCTTCACCGGCCAGACTGTCAGCCCGTTCGTTGCCCTTAATGTCAGTGTGTCCTGGGATCCACTGGAAACATACCGTAGATCCGTGGGTTAACAGGACTGTTAGAGTTCGTCTCGCTGCAGTGGTCGCGGGATCCGCGCACTCTGCATTGGGCAGTTTCTGGAGGGCACATCTTGAGTTGGTGAGGAGCACCATCCGGTGAGGTGACAGCTGGGCAGCCGCTTGGAGAGCCTTGTCACTAGCCACTAGCTCGGCCGTCTTGGAGGATGTAGGCGTCTTTAGCCTGCCGCACCATTCCAGGGCTAACTCCGGCATGCAGAAAGCTGCCGTGCTGGATGTTCTAGCCTTGTTTACAGAGCCGTCCGGAAGGTTTATTGAAACAAACATCGACTATTAATACCGTCTATCTGGTTGTTGGCACAAAAAGAAAAACTTTTTATTTGTTAAGTGCAGTGACGGCGCACCAATGAACAGACTCTCCCCTTGCTCTCTTATGCGGACTGCCTCATGTTTTTCTCGCGCTGTTTTGTTTGCGTGTTTCCCCAGAACTGTTGTTTTTTCCAATTCCGGGCCACATGGGTACCTATCACAGTGCACCGGAAGATTGCCCACCGGGGACTGTTTCACTGACCAGGCATGTTCCCTGGCTCTTTCATTTATGCAACGCCCCGTTTGACCGACATACGATTTCCCGCAACTCATTGGTATGTTATATACCACTGACGTTGCACAATCCCCGTATTGCTTAGCGTGCTTCTTTTGACACTCTTTACCCT
The DNA here is from genome assembly GCA_013358835.2 of Ixodes persulcatus. NCBI lineage: Eukaryota > Metazoa > Arthropoda > Arachnida > Ixodida > Ixodidae > Ixodes > Ixodes persulcatus. The sequence continues at coordinate 12,468 of JABSTQ010006768.1, forward strand.
CTCTCTTTTTGTTGTTTATTTTTGAACATAGATGAGACAGCTTGTGTGGCGCTGAAAACACAACTGGCACTTCAAAATGAGCAGCCACTTTTTTTTAGATTGTGCGATAGATCGTGAATGTATGGAATCACCGCCGGTCTTGTTAGTTTTCTGGAAGGAGCATGATCGTCATCTTTTTTCTTCATCTTGGAAACAATGTTATCCGCTACTCCCTCCAAGAAGCGATCGGGGTACCCTCCGCGTTTTAGACTATTCACCTGCGTGAGGAAGCTTTCATTCACGACATGGGGGCTTGATTTTGCCAGCGAGGCACTCATTAGGCACGATGCTGTTCCCCTTCTAACGAGTTTGGATTGCGCAGAATCGAAGGGCAGAGCCCCTTTCTTAGTTCGCGGCTCATATTTCCGACAAACATGGTCACCTTCACAGTTGAGACTCAAATCCAAAAACTGCAGCCTTCCATTCGTCATTGTTTCATGGGTGAACGCCAATCCATGTGAATTCAAGTTAAAACAATCCAGCACATCGTTCATTAATTCTATGCTAACAGTAACGTACTTCGGGGCAAGCACAAAGAAATCATCCACATACCGACAGATTGTAAATTCCCCCAATCTTTCGTTATCCTTACATATTCCCTTATCACATTCAGCCAAAAATATATCGCAGAGCACTGGCGCAACACTGGAGCCAATACATATGCCTCGTTTTTGAGCGTAAACACCATCCCCAAAGGACACGAAGGTTGAGTTAAGGTAGCATTCTAGTAACTCTAAAAACGATTCCACATTTACTCCGCTCGAATTTCTAAAGCTTATTTCATCGTTTTCTTCAATGCACTTTTTTACCGCTGGGAAAAGCTTGTCATGCGGGATGGAATAGAAAAAAGTCATCTACGTCAATAGAAAAGCCTCCGCCGTAGGGCTGGTCGCCCTTCGCCAAAAACTCTATGACAGCCTCCGAGTTCCGCACCAGAAATGGGTCGCTCAATTCAAGGCCGGCCAACTGCCTACTAAGGAAGCCCCCCCCCCCCCCCCCCCCCCCGCCCCCTTCTTTTTGCCACGTATCCCTTTCCGTTACGATCGCTCTAAACGGACAGTTTGCTTTGTGGGTCTTGACACTAAAGAACACATCTAGACTGAGTTTTTTTGAGGCTTGTATCTTCCTCGCAAGCTGGCTCAGCTGCAGCCTTTCACACAGAACCCTGGCAGACGTCTTGACTTTGCTGAGGGATATCTTGTTCACTTGCCTGAAGTTCTTGAGGATGGCTTGAGCGAACCATTTCTGGTGCGGAACTCGCACCAGAAATGGGTGCGAGTTCCGCACCCATTTCGAAACAAAACAGCGCGAGAAATACATGAGGCATTCCGCATAAGAGAGCACGGGGAGAGTCTGTGCATTAGTGCGCCGTCACTGCACTTAACAGATAAAGAGTTTTTCTTTTTGAGCCAACACCCAAATAGACGGTATGAATAGTCGATGTTTCTTTCAATAAACCTTCAGTTGTGAGTGCGCTTGGTGTCTGTCCCCTTCTTCGTCCTTGTTTATTCGGCGCTTTCCATTCAATGTAAACTTGAGGTTTTTTTTTTTTTTTTTTTTTCATGGCTTAATTAATTTTTTTTTTTTAGATCGCAGCTTCGGTTAAGCTTTGGCCTTAATAAAAAGAAAATAGATTCAAACGTTGCATACAGTTACTTAACTATAATTTTTCATTACAGTAGTTGTATACATCGGTAATTTCTTTTTATCACTATTGTTATTATAGGAGGTTTGATTCTGCATTTGTTTCGTTTCCAGGAAGTAATAGAAGCATACTTAATCAATTAGATTTCAGATTACTGGGGAGATAAAACACACTCTGAAATTTCAGAAAGAAAAAATCAATTGCAAAGTATTGGAATACTCTCAAGGCAATAGCACTGAAGTTCTTGCTTACACGAGTTAAGTGATATTATACATACCACAAACGCCCACAAAGACTGTTGAGACAAGGATCAAGAGTCTCATATCCACTTTCATGGCTCTTACAAAATCTGCGATGATAGGCGAGAACGACTTACAGCTGGGAATGTGCAAAACATATTTATGCTATGTTCAGTAGTATGACCTTTAAAGCAGCATATGCGCTGGATGACATCATACTGAACTTTAAAGCTACTCAAGAGTATGTTTTATCATTTTATGTTTATTGCATCTGCCGGAAATTCTTGAGCTCTGCGCTGTTGTTCTGACATCATTGTCTGGAGAACTATGTTTTATTTTCAAAAGTGCCCTTTAAAGAAACTCATGAAATGCAATGTGGATTTTCCCTCTCCACGTGCTTACTAAGGTTATTGCGAAGCGATAACAATTTGAAGTAACTTTCAGTCGAGAAACTGTAGTTGTTATTGAATTGATCAAACATTGGCAGCGACATTTATCTCCTTAGTAATATAGCGCATGAAATGCGGTATTAATGAGCGTTCGTTAACATTTGTTTAGAAGACATTGTGCAGTCTTTATGAGAAGTAAGGAATAACCTATTTTTTATGTAAAATTCCCAACCAAAGTTAGCGCGGAAACTGACTTGGCGCACAGGTAACGTGACGTCAATTTGCAAGCCAAATTTAGCGGAAAAACTACACTGACATACCTTTCCCCGTTAAAGTTAGAAGAAAAATGGTATATGTCATGTTACGTCAAGTCACGTGACATATACCATATTCCTTCTAAATTTATCGGGGAAAATTATTTGGTGTATAGGCCAGGTCACGCCAAATTTTCCGCAATATTTAGAGAGAACGCTGAAAGCCTCGAGACATGAACTTTCTCGCAAAGTTTGGCGTGAAGATTGAATAAGTGTATAGGTCATGTATCGTCCATTCGCTCTCAATATTTACAAATAAAGCTGGAAGTCTCGTGACATCAATTTTATTGCAACTTTTTGCACAAAGATTCAATAGGCCCATAGGTCATGTGACGTTAACTTTCCTGCTATATTTAGAGATAATGCTGAAAGTCCCGTGACAGCAATTTCCTCGCAAACGTTTGCGCGAAGACTGAATAGTTGTATAGGTCACGCGATGTCAGTTTTCCCGCTATATGTGGAGAGAAAGCTGAAAATCACGTGACATCTATTTCATCGGAAAGTTTAGCTCGGATGCGTAATAAGTGTATGTATTGTGGCGTCAATTTTATCGCTATATTTTGAGATGAAGCTCGACGTCTCGTGACATCAATTTCCTCACAAAGTTTAGCGTGAAGACTGAATAGATGTAAGATTAATTGGAGTGGCTTGCTCAGTAATTACAGCCGCCCAATCGGTCTCCGCCTGGTTCGCTCTCCCAACGAGTCACACGTTACAGAAGATGAAAATAGACATTTCACTGTTCCTTGATGCTCCTGTGGACGACTCGGCAATTGTCCTGGGTCTCTAGGGCTCCAGTCAGGGCCCTGCTCTTGGCCTGGTGCTCGACCGAGTCTCCGAAGTTTGCCTCGTCTTGCGCTCGGCCGAGCCGTTGGAGCTTGCTCGGCTCACGGCCGTTCCTAGACGCTCCTGGTCTCGGACTGTCACCACGAGAGCCAGTCCCAAGCATAGAGTTATTATAATGTACACTGTAAAAAATAACCGTTAAATTTACGGCGGTATACGCTAATAAAAACTGCGAGTACGCCGTGAAAAGGAATTACCTCAAATGCACTGTAAACAAGCAAAAAAGAGCGAGAGGGAAACACAAAACTCCTTGGAGCAAGAAAACAGAAAGAAAAGACGCGCATCGCTAATTGGTCACCACGCTTGACCTTCGGAAGCAGCGACGGGTGCTGCGGGAACCCAGAGAGGCTCCTCTCACCCCTTCACCTCCTTTCTTTGTTCTTCCTTTCAACATGCGACGCCGCGCCAGCCAAGAAAAAAAGAAAAAAAAAAAAAAAAAAACAGCTAAGAGCCAACAATAGAGCAACAATGCGACGGGCGAGATTCGGGGAGGAAAGCGCCCTTGGTTGGGACAACGCCACAACGCGGGAAGAAGTGGAAGAAGCGGACGTTCGGTTCTTTTTGCCGCCCGTTTCCGCGCCATTTTGTCCTCGTTCGTTCGTGGCATTCCCGGTTTTTTGTGCACCTGAAAATTTGGAGCGGAAGGCAACTGGATACTCGAGACAGGTATTTCATTATCAATCTGTTCCCTGCTTGGCAAGGATAGTGTGTTGGTGGCATCTATACAACACCCTAATAAGATGTTTACTTGCAGAATTTGTAGTTTCTGTTCAAGCACGCTGCTGGTTGCGCAATTCGAGGAGCACGTTTTCAGTTCTCGAAATATTTCGTGTGTGAACGAAGGATGCTGTCGCCAGTTTGTTACGTGTGATGCTCTCAGGTGTCATATTCTGAGAAGACATAGGCATTCGAACGCCTAAGGGTAAGTTCGGTTTGCTTCGAGGATTTTGGAAAGCTTTCAGTGCACTTTGTCAGCATGTTTAGAGGAGTGCCGCACAAGGGAGGCTTTGCTAAAACATCTAAAAGGCCACATCACTCACGGTATTTTGGGTTCGTGTACGTGCTCCAACTGTCAGAAGGTATTCGGTGTGAAATCATAGTTCACGGCACATTTGAACTGGGCGCATTTACGAGGGACGGGTTTATTGGGTACGGCGCATCGCCTGCAGCCCCGCTTCAGGTTGAGGACCCTTCGACTCGGTCGACTAGTGCGGATTCTAATGAAGACGGTGCTGTTAACGTGATGCATTCCCCTGATGATAACTACGACGTGTGAATGTCTCTCTGCGGAAGAAAAAAAGAAAAAAACGTAAAATACAATCTTGTTTTTTTTATTATTATTTGAAGTTGAACGGAAAGCTTCTTATGCCGGTATCAACCGTTTAAAAAAACATTTATGAATTTCAACGTCGGCATCTCTTGTAAAACAACGCATGTTCGGGAAACTTGCTGAAAGCCTTCAAAACGTGCTTGGTTCAGTCGAGGCTACCCCAGTTATGCGTGACATTGAGTACAACGTTATGTACCTGAATGCTACCGTCTTTCTTCCAGAACAGATGAGGTCTGCATATTTGAGGAAGCACTTATGTGGAAACAGTGAGTATGTACATGGGACGTAGTCGTGGCCAAAAGGACCGGTTTGCGCCGCATGTCCCCGTTAAAGAGACACTAAAATACTCCCTAGCAAACAAATCTGGGCCAGGTATTTACCGAGCCTCAAAACGAATCCCACTTACCCGGTCTTTTAGAGGAATTCTGTGATGGGCCTGCCACTAAGGCCAATCAGTAACTGACATGAATCAAGATGCACCACCCATCTCCCCAAGCATTGTAGTTCATGGTGAGCATTCACTGATTACTTTCCGAACCCTAAGTCATCAATATTGCCTATAATTTTATAATGATTTTGAACTACAGTTATAGTTCTGCAATTTACTACATCTTATATCTACCTTCCCGCCTTTTGTTTTATCATTACTTTCTTTTCTAGGGGAAAGCATCTGCTCAGCCAGCATGCACTCAATCTTCATTGATGGAATAACTGTGATGGACGGAATTCACATGTTCGACCACGCACTGGCTGTATTATTCAGCGCGTACTATGTTTTCAAGATTGCGTACACAGAAGAGATTGAACCACCTTGGAGTTTATTCAAAGGTATTGAGCTCATTTGTGCTTCTTGGCATCATTTGGTGTGTTTTTGTTCGTTTGTATATTTCATCTCATCTAACATACATTTCAGCAATTGTTCCAGACGTGAGCTCCTTGTTTTAGAATGTCCATTGCTTGCATCAAAACTTGTGCTGCGAAAGTTATTGTCAATGCTAGAGCCATGCTAGGGTGAGATAGTATAGAATAAAAAGCAAGTCTGATCATTTTATTTCGTGTTCCCTGTCCTTCGCTTACTGACATATATTTGATAGTGTACGAATACACGCTACCAAACGATATTTTTAATGTGTGGTACTTTTCGTTTAAAATTCAAATATAATTAGCTCTTCATAGCATTGACTCCTTTTTAACTTAGGTACCTGCCTCACGACGCCACCGGCGACTATAGTCTTCGTTCAAAAAGACTTAAATTGTGTATTCAAAATAACAAGGCTTTTCTTTCCACTTTCAATTTTTACGAAACAAAAAGATAAATCAGTTCCAAGGGCTGCTGTTGCAGCTTTAGATCCAGTAGGGATATATTTTCTGAACTTTAACATTTTCAATATCCCGAAGATGTGGAGGTCTTGCTAAAAGTGGTTCAATTAAATATTTGTTACATAATATTAGCAGTGTGTCCATTCAAAGATGTGGAAATTGCTTAACATAAAGACAACTAATTTTAGAGCAATTTATTAGTGTAGAGCGAGAAAAAAATATTAATGATCTATTTTACTGTTCAAAATTATAATGTATAATGTGTTGCGTTGAGAGTTGAGAACTGGCAGATATTCCCTTTCGTTCTTTATTTGCATTTTAAAACTCATCAAAATATGTAATTAGGTGAATGGCTGATCGGTCCTTAACCTGGTGTGAGATTGGTAAAAAAAGTGTATGTGAATTAAGAAGTACATATGGGGGAGTATTATTAACCTACAATACTGGGTGCTAGGCTACTTGGGCTTATTCGAAAGATCAGTGCTTCAAAAGCTTTAGTCACTGACCAATTTAGGTATTTATTGTCTAATTATTTTTTAACTGGCGTATTATGAGCTGCGGTAGTAAACAAACTATTTCGTAAATCTGTTCTTACAGATGTTGGGATCAACCCTGAACGAGGAACCCAAATAAAAAAAAACGAGAAAACATACGTAAACGTGAAGGTTCTTCAGTGAACCGACGACATGTCGGAATATAAATGGAAATGTGAATAAATATGACATCTTTTACTTTCCTTTGACAGCACGGGTCAGAAATATTAATGCATCGAGTGCTGCTAGAGCAGCCGACCTCGCCGCAGACAAAATTGTCTGTGCATGACTGCTTATTCACTCTAGATATGCGCAATTAAAGACAGTTGAATAGTGCAACACAACCCCAAAATACTCCGCCGAGCTTTTTTTTTTTTTTTTACGCTGTATGGTTTACGCGGTTCAAATGACTATAATGGTGTGGTCCAGTAAGATAGTTTCCAACGTATTACGGTCGCATAAAAATGGACCGTAAAATTTACAGTCAAATACCAGGCAGCTAATGCTGCCAAAATTATACAGTAAAAATAACGGTGCACTGTAAATCTGGTTTACGATAAATTTAAACGGTGACCGTAGAAATCTACGGTCGCCGTTTAAATTGCACCGTAAAAAGAACGGTGCGCTGTAAATCTGGTTTACCGTAAGTTTAAACGGCGACCGTAGATTTCTACGGTCACCGTTTAAATTTATCGTAAACCAGATTTACGGTGCACCGTTATTTTTACTGTACAAGTTTGGCAGCATCAGCTGCCTGGTATTTGACCGTAAATTTTACGGTCCATTTTTTACAGTGTACGCTAGAGGATCAAGTGGCGCTAGTGTGCTGCTGCAAATTGAAGTAGACAGCAACCAGTCGGAAATTGACTTCCGGTAAAGCATTTCTATGGGAAAAAGGGAGTGCATTTTCTCGCTGCGCTCGATTATAAGAGCAAATATCACGAATATTTCGTACGTACTGGAACATTTCTCAGTCACGCAGATGAAATAATTGGGCAGTTACGGCGTTTTTATTTGAAATTCGTGGCATGAAAAACGGCCCTAAAACCGCTTCGTACATGTATTTATCTGCACTGTCGGACACTGTTAGCCCGAACACGGCATCAGCGCTTTCCACCATGGGGGATATACGTGTCAAACAAACGAAGGACATGTGGAAAACCACGATAGACGGCAAGAACTACACAGTAACACTGGATAAGTAACTCCTTGTGCATGCAGGCAATCAAAAAAAATTGAAAGCCACGTAATATAGTCCGATTTGCAATAAATAAATACTGCATTATTCTTTGTGCTCATGAATATGTGAAAAGATGCATGTTCTGGGCTCAAATCATCAACCGCACGCTCCAAATCTTTCCAAATATGGAGAAGTCAGAGAACCGGTGCCCGATAAAAACTGCCTGACATAGGAAATAATAAAAAGGCACACCTTTCGTAGTCCACATACTTTATTTCTTACATTCGAAGGTTTTTTAACCGATCGTAAAGATGCACGACGGAGTCATTTTTATAGAGTGACAGGACGGGCATATTAGCAATATATAAGCACCACCGAAATGCCGGCGAGCATTGAACTCACTCTACATTGCTTTATATCGTTAGTTTGCTTAGAATCGTCGCTTGTTTTTACATACCTTCCATGCAACAGAGGTTTGGGCTTGAAATAGTGCGAAGTTTAACATCATTCAGTGGTATAGAAAAATGCTGTAACTAAAGCAATTACACATTCACAATTCCATTAAAGGTACATACTATCCAGTACAACCGAAAGAACAAAAGTTATTCATGTTATTTTCCAGCGAAGAGACAAAATTACCGCGCGTTTTCCCATAGGAATACACAAGGAGGCTGGAAATGTAGACTGATTGCTGTCTGCTTCAATTCGCCTCCCGGAAGTCGCATAGACACTAGCGCCAGTTGAACCTCTAGCGTACATAGTAATAACTCTATGGTCCTGAGCGCCGCTCGGCCGTCCATCCCGTGTCTTCCACGCCGTCTACCGCCGTCTTTCCAAGAAGCTATTTTGCAGATAACATAAGCGCTAGAACTGCACTCAACGAACAAATACTCTACCGCTAATTGTGGCAGCGGCCATAGCCTCCGCTGCAAAGTTTCTTGCCGACGGGTTTGTGTACCGTGCGGCTAGCCAGGCGAGTCCGCATTCCGGAGGACGCTCCTGGGTCGCCGGGAACAGGGGCTTTTCTGTGTCCTACCACAACCCCAAATTAATCACTTTCCCCATCGGGACGGTAGCATCCCTTCAAGTTAGCGATGTAAACCGGGTCAGATTCCTCGTTTGTATCGGGCCTGGTGAGCCTAGAGGTAAGACACGACACTCGCGTATATACCTTGTTTGGGCCCTCTCACCTGGGAGAAAGCGATGCGGCAAAACCACTAGCTGCGTTGCTCATAATGTGAGTTTCCCTTAGGGCTAGGCAATTATAGTGCAAATCTAGTCCACCTGTTGCGCAAGCGAAGAGATCCAAAGCCCGCGGCGGGATGGACATACCATGCCAGCGTTTCGCAACGCCCGCGTATACCATGTGCGACTCGATGTAAGCGTCAGCGTTCCATCCTCTCCGTGTGCATACAGGCTCTAGGGACTCATCGGCCCTCGGAGGGGACGGCAACTCAGCGAGCAAACCCGCTTGAACCGTTCGCGCCTCAAGGCAAAGTGGACAGCTAAAAACCCACCTAAATGTCTCCCGCCTCATCCCTGGCCAGGTGCTGACGCGACATAACTTATGAAAAGTCTTGCTTTCACTGCGACAACCGGCCAGAATGAAGTCGAAAAAGCATCCTATACATCGCCTCCGTAGCTTCTTAGAAACCACCCCCCTGAAGGGAGAGTCGTCCCTCTGTCCTTCGTGGATCGTTGAGATGACGTGAAACAACAAGTCGTCTTGGACCGGCAGATACGAATCGTAGTGCTTATTAAATCACCTGCCAGCGTTCCCGGTGTCAAGCACCATCCTCGAAATTTTTCCGACACCCGCTAACTAATTCTTGCACCAGCGTTCCCGGTGTCAACTGCTGTTCCCGCAATTTTTTCAACACCCGCTGGCAATCCTGTCCGCCAGCCTTCCCGGAGTCAACTGCAGCTCCCGAAATCTTAATAGATACCCACTGACAAAGACCCATCCACACCCCGGGACTCGACAAGGTTGTACTTGCTCACCACATCACTTCAAGCCACGATCTTTGTTCCACTCGTCCAGCTTCCTAAATCTGCAACAAGTACAGGCTGTATCCCCTCCTGCCAGTGACGCGCTGTAAGCGCCGTCACTCGGGGTGTTTTTTGTGTCGCCGCACTGTCACGTGGTCAAAACCTGTGGCTAGCGCGCGGCGCGAGAAGGTGGATGCTAGGAGCAGGAGCAAGCTGCTTGCGCGCGCGCCAGCAGAGCACGCCCATGGTTTCTTTTCCTCCTAGTGTGCGCACTTTTCATTCTTATAAGTATCGTAATTTTATAATTCTGTCTCGTATTTCGCGCTGTTTTGCTATAAGTACTGCTAATTATAAAGTGACGATACGTGAAACAAACAATAAAAACTGCGCAGGCCAGGAGGTGAAGACACCATGGGCGTGCTCTGTTGGCGCGCGCGCAAGCAGCTTGCTGCTGCACCTAGTTTTGACCTTCTCGCGCCGCGCTCAAGCCGCTGGTGAAGTCCGGCCGACAGTGCGGCGACACAAAAGCACCCCAAGTGACGGCGCCTAGGGCGCCACCGGGGAAACGCGGAAGTCCCAGGCGCGCCGCGCGAGGTTCGAGCACATCTTAGTTGGACCCGCACCCTCGCTTCCCGGCACATTTTCATTAGTTCGCAGGCGCCCTCCAAGTGGAGCAGCCTGTGTTGATGGCCACGCGTTCCGGCGTTCGGGTTTCACTCCGTGCTGACTGTACATCTTACCCGCACTCCTCGTGAAGTCCCCGGTTGCATCACCTCCTTCCAACAGCTATTCTGGGGTGCTCGAGCGCGCGCGTCCACAACCTCGTCTTTCGAGTCCTTTCGGTACTCGACACGAGGAGACACCAGGGGTGGTTTTCTCATCTTGCGGCCGTGGCCATAGCCGCGTATGCGGCCAAGAGGGATTTTTATGTCACGTGACCAGCTCTATGGGGAAAAGAAGTGCCTAGCGTCCCTGCCTAATGGCTGAGAAATCCGTGTCGCTTCGAGTACAAAAGTCTAAATTCGCTCGCAGAAAGTAACCGCAGAGGCTTGAAACTGAAGTCCAATTAACCGCCCCATCATACTTAAGGAGCGGCAGGTAGGTAAATTTAAGGCCAGGGAAAGTAAATATGAGTTAAAATAAAGGAAAAATCCAGCGAGATAAAAATGTGCAGTATAGTTACATACCTACGCCAGCGTGGCCGACACTTGCCCTTTGCTGTAATCGAGAGGTAGGAGCGCCGGGACTTGTCGTCGCGGCGCGAAACTTCCGAGTCAAATCGTGCCAAAAAGTTTTTTTTTAAATATATTTTGGGCATGTGTCTTGATTTTTAAGTGTGATCTTTTTACAAATTGGCCAAATCATCCAGTTACACTACTACGGCGCCTTACACGTTTTTTACTATTTGTCCCACCTGTTTCCACCTACCGGAAGAAACAAAAAATATCAAGCCAAGGTAACGCGCTAATACAATCATTTCATAATGTTCATTAAAAGAAAACAAAGATTATAGCACTGGTTTGATTTTAACAGAAACTGTGCCGAAAAAAAAAAAAAGCTTTCTTTCCCCAGCAACTGCATGCAGGTTTATGTGCTTTGAAATATACAACGCTCGTGCTACGACTCTTTTCACTAACAGGTGGTGCCTAATTTGTACTTATACACACTGTAGTTGTGTCAATTAAAAAAAAAAAACTTCTACGAAATAGGCACTAAATAGCAAAAAAAGTGTACGGTGAGGTTCGAAGCCGCAACTTTCACGCCGCGACGAGAAGTACTGGCGCTCTTACCTCTCCGCCGAAGCAGAAGGCTTGGGGCTCCAGTGCTGGCGCGGAAATATAAATATACTGCCACCGCTTTTATCGCGCTTGATTTTTCCGTTATTTTGGCTAATATTTACCTTTCCTCGCCATAACTTTACCTGTCGCTCCTAAAGTATAAAGGGGCGGTTAATTGAGCACCAGTTAAAAGCTTCGGCAGTCAGTTTCAGCGAGGGACATTCGACATTTGTACTCGTCCCTGCCTGATGGCAGAGAAATCCGTGTCGCTTCGAATACAAAAGTCAAATTTCGCTCGCGGAATCTGACTTCAGAGGCTTTCAACTGGAGTCCAATTAACCGCCCCGTTATGCTTAAGGAGCGGCAGGTAAAGTGACGGCCAGGAAAGGTAAATATTAGCCAGAATAAGGAAAAATCACGCGAGATAAAAGTGGTGGCAGTATATTTATATACCTGCGCCAGCGCTAGAACGTTGGTTTTGCTGTAGTCGAGAGGTAAGAGTGCCAGGACGTCTCGTCGCGACGTGAAAGTTCCTTTTCAAATCGCACCAGGCACTCTTTTTATTGTTTTTTGTTTTGTGGCTATTTTGTGGAAGCTTCTTTTTCTTTTCATTGATAGAACTGCAGTGTGTATTAGTACTAAATAGGCGTCTCCTGTTATTGAAGAGAGTCGTAGCAAGAGCGTTGTATATTTAAAAACACATAAAAGTGTCGTTTCTGGGGGAAGGATTCTTGTTTCGGCCCCGGGACGTGTAAAGTCCTACCGATGCTGTAATACTGGCTTCCTTTCAATGGACATTATGAAACCATTGTATTAGAGCGTTAACTTGACTTGACCTTGGTTTCCTTTTTATGCACATTATGAAAGGATTGTATTAGCGCGTTAACTTGGCTTTATGTTTTTTTGTTTCTTCCGGTGTGTCAATTCAATAGGTGGGACAAACAGTACAGACCATGTAAGGCACAGTAGTGCAAGTTGATTATTTGGGCAATTTGTAAAAAGTATCACAGTTAAAAAGTAAGACACATGCCAAAATATATAATAAAAAATATTTTTTGCCGCAATTTGAATTCGAAAGTTTCACGCCGCGCCGACAAGTTCTGACGTTCCTACCTCTCGACTACAGCAGAAGACGAATGCAATCGACGCTGGCGTAGCTATATAAATATACTGCCACCGCTTTTACCTCGCGTGACTTTTTTTATTTTAGCTCATATTTACCTTTCCTGGCCGTACCTTTACCTGCCGCTCCTAAAGTATAAAGGGACGGTTAATTGGACTCGAGTTGAAAGCCTCTGCGGTCGGTTTCTACGAGCGAAATTAAACATTTGTACTCCAAGCGACAGAAATTTCTCAGCCATTAGGCAGGGACGCTAGGTACTTCTTGTCCCTATGGAGCTAGACACGAGACAAAAATCCCTCTTGGCCACAACCGCGGCCGCGAGATGAGCGAACCGCACCCTGGCCCGTTTGCTCGAAAGCGCTAACCGCGGCTAAAGTTAGCCGCAGTACCTAGGAGAGAGATTTTAAAATAGGAAAGTGGCTATTGGAACGCTGTCTGCCTTTGTATGCTATCAATACCCGGCCGATTGAGTCAAGGCAATCCACTTTCCAAAGACGTTGCCTTGCCGACAGTTATCGCATTCATTTAGGATTAGGGATGGCCAGAATCAAAAGACCATCTGAAAAATGTTGCGAGGTCATTGCTCATGCTTTGCGATTTAAAGGCCGACGTACAAACTCGGTTTTCTGCAGGGAAGATAATCCTCTTAGCGCTCCCGTCCACTAAACTGCGATGGGAGCCTAGTTAGGGCAAGGTAAAAAGCGGAGAGGATATAGGAAAGGAGGAGACGGGCAAAAGTCAAAAGCGCGAAGTGTACGTCGGCCTTTAAGAGAAGTAGGGCAAAGTGAAAGCCTCCTGCATTATTCATTGCTGACTAACGCGCCCGATATTGCAGCTACAATGACATATTATACTTCGTTCCACCTTATCTGCGAGCGAAGCCAAAGCTAGAAGCGCGAGACCGGCGCTTTTTGCGTTCCTCCCCAGCTCGCGCGCTCGCGCAAAGCCTGAACGCATGGAGCTTTCGTGCTCGCGCTTCCAGCTTTGCCTTCGCTCGCACATAAGGTGAAACGAAGTATAGTATGGTGCCTGGATCGCGTCTCTGACTGGTGTGTTTAGCGTCCTATCCCGCCCATACATCAAAAGGGGTCCCGAAGTGGCAACAAATGACGTCACAGAAGCCGGAGTGTCATGTTGTTGACTGTCGCGATCCTGGTGGTTGGCCGTAGAAATGCTGGCGAAAAGCACGAGCAAACGCAAGTTTCGCTGTCGTCACGGCGTCCCAGGCGTCCCAACTTCCGGCTGCAGTAGCTTCCGTGGACTTTCACAGTGGAGAGCGACCTGCAGCAAAACAGGCGTCTGCCATATACATCACAACTGTTCGGACGCCGCCAGGATCGCGACCAGCGACAGCATGACACTTTTATGACGTCATCAGGCGGAAATCGAGGGACCACTTTTTTGGCCGTGGTAAACACACCAGTCGGAGACGCGTTCCAGGCACCATACATATTAGTTCCAAAGCGAGTGGCGCTCACCCACCGGGGCATAGCCATGTTTCCCCGCATCCCCACCGAGTCAGTCACGTGATTTTAAAATCCCTCTACTAGGTACTGCGGCTAACTTTAGCCACGGGTTGCGCTTTCGAGCAAACGGGCCCTGCCGAGCTCTTGCTATGAGACAAGTCGCCAAAATTCCAACAGATTTTGCCTCAACGGGCATCATTAGTGTTTGTAAACAACCCGCCCAACAAAACCGTGGGACTCCGTGGGGACGACTACAAGCAGAGGCATACCGGCCAGGCTCAACATTGGGCGCCATTTTTTTATTTATGTTTTTTTTCCTCTATTAATATTCGCCACCCGATCGGTGCGCGCTTCGCTCGTCTCCCACGGAGTGACACACTGCAACGATAAGACAGTGAATGAGCTTACTGTCCTTCCCGGTTGCCTTTCGTTCAGAGCCGGCAGTCCGGGGCCGGGGACCTTGGTTGTCACCCGTCGTTCAGAGCTCGCAGCCGGAGTCCGTGTCCAGGCCTGAGGATCGTCCTTCCCACGACAGCGCTGCGAAGGCTAGCTGTCCTGGGCTATCACAGCCCGAGTCTCGCTGCGGAACCATGCCGGAATCGTCATGACCCAGGCCGGAATGACCAGGGCTCGCCGTTCCCTGCAATCCTGGTCAGAACCTCGCTGGTGCACCGCTCCGGGGATCGCCATTGGCCAGACCAGCCAGACCGGCCCCATCGTTCCTGCCCTGCCCCAGCCTCGCACAGCACGATCTGTCTGGCACCAGCTCGTGTTTTCGGCCAACCGCCTGTCACGTCTCACCCTCGTCTCCCACAAAGTAAACATATTCGGCAGAAATATGCCTGGTTGTGTGAGTATTAATGTCCGAAACCAGCCAAAACTCGAGGGAATTCCGACGTTTCGAAACCAACTCAGTTTCTCCCTCAAGAGTGAATCAAAGCCCGCGGAACAAAAGCAAAGTCTAACCTCTTTGTCTTAAAAAAAAAGATTAAAATTCGTAGAAATATTTTTTTGTAGTTATGGAGACGGTCATTTTTTCAGCTTTTTCGTCAGGTCATGAAGGCCATGTGCGTACTCAAAGGGCAATCCAAGGACCTGTTTAGGTTATCTGGTGTATGCTGAATTTGCCACGATTCCAAGAAAAGTCTTTTTCGGAAATTGGGCTCTGTGTCAACAACGTGCCCGTTCACAAAGTCAAAGCGATGGTCTAGTCTAGGGTATCGCAATCTTCGGCGATAGCGCTGCGCTCACTGTCAAACTTCGGCACGT
>JABSTQ010006769.1:0-32285 GCA_013358835.2 Ixodes persulcatus
CCTCAACAGAAGTGCACACCGATGCAAGCAAGAATGGTTTGGGGGCATGTTGCTGCAGCGCCTGTTAGACGGACAATTTCATCCCGTAATTTATGTGAGCCGTCCGACGTCCAAGGCGGAACAAATGTACCATTCCTACGAGCTTGAGGCCCTCCCAGTCGTTTGGACTCTTGAGCGGCTTAAGGTTTACCTCTCCGGTGTCGACTTCACTGTAGTCACAGACTGCAACGCCCTGCGAGGCACGTTGAGTAAGCGCGATATGTTGCCGCGGATTGCTCGCTGGTGGGTACGATTACAAGAGTTCACGTTTAGTGCTGATCATCGATCCGGTACCTCTATGACCCACGTGGACGCTTTGAGCCGATCTAGTAGTGGTCAACCTGAAGACGTCGCTATTTGTGATGGTCTACACGTCCTGCCAGCTACAGTGATTGATTTTGACGACTGGCTGGTAGCAGTACAACGTCAGGACCCTGAGGTCAAGAAGATAGGGACATATTACGAAAGCCGGCAAAGTCTAAGGAAGACAAACGTCTTCACGAACAGTATGAGCTATGGAGCGACGTTGTTTTTAGAAAAAACATAACACAGAAGATGTCGTGGGTAGTCCCGCAGAATATGCGTTGGCAGGTCGTTCGGCGCTGCCACGACGATCTCGGACACCTGGGATTAAAACAAACGTTGAAGAAGATGCAGAAAAAGTATTGGTTCCCTAGAATGAAACGATATGTTCGCAGGTACATCGCATCGTGTCTAGAATGTATTCATCACAAGACTTCGACAGGCAGAAAGCCTGGAATGTTGCATTCCCTTGAGAAATTTGGCCTGCCTTTTCACACGATTCATATTGATCATCTGGGACCATTTCCACGAAGCAGGCATGGGAACACTTATTTGATCGTGGCTGTGGATGCATTCACCAAGTTTGCACTGCTGAGACCCGCAAGGAACACTAGCGCACAACCAACTGTTTCGTTCCTGAAGAACATCGTTGGCCTTTTCGGCCCTTCAGCAAGGGTTGTTACAGACAGAGGTGGAGCTTACACAAGCAATGCGTTCCGGAGGTGTTGCCGTGCACTAAACATTGCTCATTTGCTGAACTCTACTGCAAACCCGCGAGCGAATGGACAAGTGGAGCGGTACAATAGAGTTGTAACTACATTAATCGCCACCTTGACCACCGACGTTAAAGGCAGGGATTAGAACGAGTTGTTGGAACAAGTTCAGTGGAGTCTCAACAACACTTTCCAGAAGGCCACTCGTACGACGCCCTTCCGGCTGCTGTTCGCTTACGAGTCTAGAAAGTTTAAAGGATATTTCCTCGAAGATGCACTACGAGACGAAACCAACGTAACTGAAACTTAGATGGCGACAAGACGACAGGCGGCAATACACGCCATTCGTACAGATCAGGAAAAACAGCAACGTCGCTACAATGAGAACCGGTGCAGCGCTTCGACCTTCGAACCCGGAGACATCGTCGTGGTGGAGAGAGAATCACTTCCAATAGGACAATCAAGGAAGCTTTTAAAAAAAGTTTCAAGGTCCCTACGTAGTAACGGAGAAGCTTCCAAATGACACGTATTGTATAGAAGATATTCCGGGCCGATCAGTTACTCAGCGTTTCTACACGTCTACGGCCCCGATTGACAAGATGAAGCCTTACTATGACTTCGACTTAGACAACGAAGCCAATCATGACGACTGCGAAGACGAAGAAGACAATTCAGTCAATTTTTTACAGGATGGCCGAGTGTTAGCATCCTGCTGAGCACGAGAGATAAAAAAAGACGAGGACAACGACGAGCACACGCGAAACGTGCAACGATACGAACGTTAAAAGCTCTGTACATATAAAATGTTTTCTACCTTTTGACAACTGCGTATTTGACGACTAACACCAGGAGCCATCCCCAGGCGCTCTTACGAAGTCTGGGAGTGCGAAGCCCTAGCTGCACCGCGACGGAGCGTCATCTAGCATCTGCCAGTAAACAGACAAACCAAGGTCTATGGCGGAGCCGGCCCGCCCGACCGGGGACGCGCAGAGGAGGCTCAGGATTCGAAGAGTCTCTAGGACAACGTGTCCCAGAAAGAGCTTAGGATCTGGCAACCGCTCCCCTCCGACAGCCCGAGCTTGCCGCGCAGCATCTTTCCTCATCGGCTTCACAATTACCGTCAGACCCATCGTCACCACTGGGAGTCCTTTCAAGATCGCCCAGGATTCCAGCTATCGGCGGCGCACGAGCAGACAACCTGAACATTAGGTTGTATACTCGTGTAGGCCTCTCGATTTTCAATACACGTCAATTCCTTCCTTCCTGAGTATGACATAAACCCTACCTGACACGGGTAGTAGTGAAGCAGAAACTAATACTACCTAGTCACTACGTAGTACCTGATAAAAGACGTGAAGTAGGGAATGATCATCGTACGCCCGTACGGTGTTTTCTCTAGTAGACTGTTAACCTTTTCACAATACCGGATCTAATCAATGTATGCTAGCATTGTTGAACAAATGTAAAATACTTTCGCGCGAAAACCATCCGGTCGTCCAAAGTATATAAATCAGGGACCAGTCATGATCTGAGTTACCACTGCTGAAGGAGCGATCCGACGCCCATGGAGTTTTCTTTCTGTGTATGTTAAGATGGGGTCACGTAGGGTACCAATAACGCAGCGCTCCTTCATCATAATCTGTCTTGCCCGCCCTATACTCACATTTTATCAAACTGTATATGGGGCTTATACTGCTCTATTTCAAGGCGCTTTGCCGATTTATCTGTTTTTATCCTTGATTTGTAAACATATTTAAAATAAAATACTTTCTGTTTTGAAAATACCTGACACGTTTTAAATATTTCAGGACCATGGACAATCACCATAAGTTACATTGTTGATGATTCCCTCGAATCTATAGATAAAATGGCAATGGAAGACTGGATAGGCTGGATCACAGAACAAGTAAATATTTCTTTCTTACCATATATTTTGTATTTTTGTAACTCGTAATACGTTGCACAATGTTCCAATATCGTCAACACATGACGAATGTGAACAGCCTCTCTACACCCGTAATATTCTCTGAAAAGGAGGGGGAAAAAGACATTGCGAAACGTATTTTTATGCACCCACGCAATAAATTTTCAGCTCCACTTCGACCGTGAATTTTTCAGAACCCAAACGTTTCTCTACGAAAAGCATATAAGTGAATTCATGTATTGGTCTAGTGAATAACTTCGAGACTACAGCCTAGCTTAAAAATGAGCTCAGGATTCGAACCGGGCGCTTTAGTGGTGGGACAGATGACATTTGAGCGATTGCACTTTTTCTTAAAAAAATGTTTTAGACATAGTGGCAAATGTTCAACGAACATTTTAGTTAATCATCCATCTTACCGTGATATTTATTATCTAATCTAATCTCCGCCGAGTGTGATGAAAGCATGAGTATGGTGAAGGCAAGACCAGAGTAATTTTCACCTTTTTCATATGAATTCTGTTTAATTTAGAGATACAGAATGTATAAGGTGTGTAAAATTAAATGCGGAAACTGACGACAGAAGTGTGGTCCATGACCACAAAATGTGTTTTATGGGTAGTTTTTAAGGAGAACGAGCTTTAAGAATGAGCGACGTGCTTGGAGTGGTGAACAATCCCGCTTCCTCGCTAAATTTAGAAGGCAAATTGACGCCTGGATTAACGTCATGTGACCTCTACACCAATCCAGCTTTCCCGTTAAATTTAGCGGGGAAAACACTGTAGGAGGGGGTAGGGATGGTGAACAAAGGGGAGGAAAGTCTACCCATTCACCTTTGCATACAAACATTGCATGGCTAAAAACTGTTTAAGTTTATCATGTCTGAATCCCTTCAGTGCGCCGCTGTTTTCTCCTTTACATCATGCACAGTTATTTCCTTCCAGTTTTATTCTCAGTGATCTGATAGTTTTTCTCGTGCATTAATCGCCTCGTGGTTTCTAGATTGCACTTGAAAATACACGTCTTTTAACATCTAACACTTTCCCAGCGAGTTATATTCCACCGCAAGTCGTAAACTCAAATCAGTGTATATGTGTTTAAGGGCAACATTTTTCTCCCACTTGAACAAAGCGTCGCACGAGTTCGTAACCTTTTTGCAAGTATCGGTAATTACCCATTTAAATGATAGAAGACATAGTTCACAATGATAAAATACTTTTACAACGAATTTCACACAACCAAAAACTGAACATGCTTAACGTACGCGACAAATTGGTAATCGGAATCCTCAGTCGGGGGCAAAAAGACACCCGAAAGGACATTTGCACTGACCTCATTGAACGACTTACAGCGGAACTTGACTTGCTGGAAACGAGCATCAGCTGTAACGACACGTGGATTTGCCACGAGTCTTAAAATAAAGATAAAATCGATGCACGAAAAAGTAAAAATGTTAATGGCAAGGCGAGGTAAAAAAATAGTTGCGCTGCTGAAGGTGTAGACACATGACAACCTGCAGCACCTTTTGCAACATTAAAACAATATTCATGCAACCGTCAATAATAGGAGATGGCATTATTTAAATATTTTAATCATAAACCATTTTTTCACCACCGGTCTTTTTATTTATTGGACACCGTGTATTTAAGTCGAAATAAAATTAAGACATGTAGAAGAATTAACCCTATCCATAGATTGAGTAAAATGTTTTGAAACCTCTAAAAACCATATCTTTAGAGGAGCCGGGATTGAGTTCTGGCCGGTAAGGTATAATAATTACTGAACCTCGTCGCTTTTTTTTTTGTACTTCACCATATCACTTTGTTTTTCGGCCCTTCCTGATTATGTACTAAATGCTCCTAAACGGAATGTATCCAATCAGAAGTATTCTGGAAGCACAGATCGTCACGTGGAAGATGGAAACGACAGCTGCTGCAGCACCACGTGCATAGGCGTGTTTTTCAGTGCGATATTATTTCTCAGCAAAGCCTACAGACTTTCGTGTTCGTCTTTCTGTTTGTAAAAACTAAATACATGAGTAGGAGCCGGAGATTTATATGGGAATATATTAATAAGAACTATCAAAATACCAAACGTCCCCTGAGGCGAATCGTCCCATAACCCTGATCTTGAACACAACGCTCAACCACTACGCAAATTGGGAAGTTTGCAAGCAGTAGTTATCAAATGCGACATTTTTTGACACCGCGCAATGCGCAACTAGCACAGCCGAGTAGCTTCAATATTTAAAGCGTGGAATTATTTTTAACGTAAAAATCTTAATCCTATATTTTCATCCATCCGTCCTTACGTTTATTCGTGTGTCCGTGGGTTCGTTTGTGCGTTTTCCCACAAAATATAAAGCGGAGCAATAGCCGTCTTGTGGCCTATACAGCTATTCACTTTCTGCATTAAATTTAGCAGAGAAATAGAGGGCAGATGACATATGCACCAGTTGACAATCCCCCGCTAACGCTTGAGTTGAAGTTCATGTAACCGGGCCTAAACACAAATTCAGATTCCCACTCAGTTTTGTGGGGAAATTTAAATTGCGAGACCTGACACCTCGTGATCTATACACCAATTCAGTTTCTTCATGACACTGAGCAAGGAAATGTATGTCCCGTAACCTGACGTCGTGACCTACACACTAATTCATTTACGTCACGTGACTTATACACCAATTCAAATCGGCCATTAAATTTAGCGGCACAATTCACACATCACTTAACGGCAATTTCGTTTCCTGCTAAATTTCGTGAAGTATACGTTACGTGGCCTGGACCACAGTGTAAGTGAATACTCTTCAGGTGAGGACAGCGCGCTCCTCGCGCAGTGCCGATAAAGTTCGCTTTTCACTCTTTCTCTTTCTCTCTCTCACTATGGTTTCAAGCGGCGCCGGCAGGTGACTCGTCGACCCGTGGGCACGGCAAAGACGGCTTGTGCCGCCTCATGCTCCGCACGCGAAAAGCTCCAGCGAGGTTGTCTCTCGTGCAGAAAGACCACGGTGTACCGGGCTGTCGTGGCAACGAGATAATGTTTTTCGCTCTCACAGAGTTTCGCCGTTTGACCGCCGGCGACACTGTCAGCCCCGGCCACGGTGGCCGCGGAATAAGGAAGCCTTTCGGGTGCCCGTCGAACGAACACTATCCGATTCCTCGCGCCGCGCGTTCAGCCCCGCCGTGTCCTCACCTAAAGAGTGTATCTTACACCGTGGCCTGGACATCAGTTTAGTTCTTTAGATAAATTCTGCTGTGAAATTTACGTCACGTGCCATACATCACCTGACCTAGATAGAGGAATTCAGTTTCTCTGCGAAACTTAGCAGGGAAATTCACGTCTCGCAACCTATGCAGTTATCAAGTTTCGCCTCTAGATTTACCAGAGAAATAGACGTCAGGCGACCAATACGCAAATTCACGTTCCCCGCTAACTTTAACGAGGAAATTGTTAAAAGTTGTGTTTATATACATATTGAAAGTAAAAAAAAACGCATATCAAAAATTTTATAGGAACAGTTGTTGGTAAAAATGACTTCAGTAATGCTGCAACAAGACCAAAAAATGCCACAACAATGAATTATCGTTGGTCGATTGCAAGAGATCCGTCCGCGGGAAGCAGACAAATATGAACATTATGGGAAATGTTGTTAAAAGTGATAAAATATTTCATGCAAGTCGACTAAACATATTCGTCCAATCTCCACGAACGTTCCTGAGCAGATGTTTTTTTTAGCGGAAAGGTTATGCCGTATAAGACGGTCCAAAACGCTACCGCATTTCCACAATACACTGAACGCACTCACTGAGAAAAAAAAATCGGCAGTGTATTTTTGGTATATAAAGTCCCTCGAATTTAGTTATATTTTGTTTTTTTTCTCAAGTGGTAAAAACCACTGCATAGAATAATTAGGTTAAAATCGGGAAACCTGTTATGTTAAGGTGGATATAGCCATAACAAACGCAGGTGCGGCTACAGCGTGTACATCTAGCACTAAATACACACCAATCACTGGTTCCAAGCTAAACTTTCTGGTGCAGTTGGTCGTATTAGACACATTTGTTTCTACGAGAACTAAGTTGCTTCTTTATAAATCACTACTTTACTCATATATGAAAAATTGTCAACTGGTGGAGGGGACAACTACATTTTCGAACCAACAGCGTATTCACTTAGTGCAAAAGAAATATATACAGCACATTTATAACGCGCCGTATCGTACACCAAGTGCAATTTTCTTTCGTCGTTCCCTCGTGGTCAAAGCCATTAACCGACATAGATATCATTTGAGTGTCAGCTATAAATCAGAAACGAAAAAATAATATGAATAGTATAAGTAATCTGGCCGAATTGCAAATTAAAAGCTTTAGTTATTCTGCAAGACATAAAGATAACTGGACAGTACCTACAACTCGACTTAACTCCGGAAAAGAGTGCTTATGTTATTCATTGCCATCTCTCTTAAATATCTAACACCTTGTTAATTTATATATATACACTTGCAGGCAGATTGAACTGCGCGATGTACGAAAGCATGGAAAGTTAATTTTTTTCTCTCTGCTACTGAGATATGCTAACATGATTTGTTTATTTTTTTTTTTTATGTGTTCAGCTTTCCAATCAATTTGTCTCAGTGTAAGCAAACATCAATGTTGTCATTTGCTTGTTGCTTGTGTTTTTGTTGTTTTTGTGATAGAAGTACCTTGTATTAATGTATAACGTATAGTGTTCTTTTCATTTTACTTTTCTTACTCTTGTTTCGTACTTGAGGGGGGCTGAGGGCCAATCAAGCTGCACAGACAGCTTTTTATCCTCAGTTCCCACCATACTTACATGGCAAATAAATTATTATTATTATTATTATTATTATTATTATTATTATTATTATTATTATTATTATTATTATTATTATTATTCAATTCAGAATTAGTTTCGTTATTTGAAATGACAAAGAACGGTGTCTAACTTTACAAATGTTTATTCATAAAACAGTGGATGTAAAAGTACGTTCACATGAGAGTGAATACAAGTTTTAAATGTGTAAACCTGTTCGTTACGAAAAACTATTGTAAATTAATTTAACGTTTCCGTTTTTTATATTTTACAGACAGAATACACTCTCCAAAGTTGGTTTAACTTCGAGATCACACTCCCTTATATGATCATACATTCTGTAAGAATGCACACTATTATCCCACAGTAAATTCTAGGGGTAATGTACATATTAGTTTAAGGCTTTTTGACAGTAGGAGAGGTTGGTATCGCACATGTAGAATATTTTGGTGACGGCTTATTATAGTGCTGAAGACAACACAAATCGGAACTAATTTCAAAATCTGGTAACTTTAATAAACATGAAGCGTTGGTAAAAGTGACTTTTCGTCTAAAAACTTGTGTAACTGCCAAAATTAAATTTTAATCATCATTTCATCTTGAAATGCATTCGCTCTAAGTGACAGCTTAAGTCGTTTTTCTTAGTTGGTAAAGATTAGATTCATCTAGAACAAGTAAAGTAACCCCTTCCACGATGTCTAAAAACATAAACCTGATGTCTCTACATATGGAGAAACCTGTAATAGACATCTCATTTCTCGGCAGTCACAATACCTGATGAAAAAGTGACTTACCAATCAATGAGCTGAATTCAATTTTAAATCCTAAGTAATTAAGGAAGGATTGCAAGATTTCTGGAGTGATAACCTTGAAAATTATGATGTTTAATTCCTGATATTGGGAAGTAACCTGTAGATAAACTACAGGGTGATTCAAGGACAGGCCAGGCTCTTTAAATCGACCGAAAAAATTCGGTTTCTTAAACTATCGCGCTACGACTTTGTTTCAGCGTTGCCCACAGATGGTGCATTTTTTTTGTAAAATTTGCAAAAAGTGAACTTACCTGAGGAAAAAGTAAAGAAAGAAAAAGGCTTAGCTCCTATGGAAACGCAGCGAAGCCACCGGTCTTCAAACAACACGGCGCGGTTTCGCACGGGAGAGAAGAGATGGCGCAAGCGGTCGCGACGCCAACTGCCACCAACGAACGAGCATACGACGCCGAGAGCCGGCGTCCTTAGCAGGCAAAAAACTGCAGTTCCTTGTTGTTACCGCGCCTGTTTTTGTTTCTGTGACTGTCGCCGTCTGCGGAACGCGCGCCGCTTTTGAGTCGAAAAGATCGTCTGCTAAAGACGCCGGCTCTCCGCGCTGTATGCTCATTCGTTGGCGGCGTTTGATGCGCCGCAGTCTCTTGTCTCCGTGCGAAGCGGCGCCGTGTTGCTTGAAGAACGGTGGCGTCGCTGCGTTTCCATAGGAGCTAAGCCTTTTTCTTTCTTTACTTTTTCCTCAGGTAATGTCGCTCTTTGCAAATTTTACAAAAACAAAAACACCATCTGTGGCCAACACTGTACAAAATCGGAACGCGATAGGTTAAGAAACCGAATTTTGCGGTCGATGTAAAGAGCCTGGCCTCCCCTTGAATCACCCAATATAATGGACAGAAGGAAGGTGACAGACAGCGTCTCAAACTCAAGGTGAACATGAGCAACTTCGACTGGGTGATGGCAAACGAATATTTAATGACACTTGTTGTGACATACAAAAGCCCTTCCAGATCTGGCACGTCAAGCCTTGTCCACCTTTTCGGAATGCTGAGGTTGTTTTGAATGGTTTGGAGGCCCGCAGGCTCGCTGGGTCCCGTCACGTTCAGGCTTAGGCTGGAGTTCTCGTCCTGCACAGTGACATCTGACGAATTTTGCTGGTGGACATCGCAGCGATACAAGTGCATTTTCTTGGTAGGTTCTGTCGGGCGCACGACAGTGCGTTTTCTTTCCGTCCTTTTCTGACGTACTTCCTTCGAAAGGTTGGCTGACAAGTCGTGTAGAAGAGTAGGCATCGCGTCAGTGGTCAATGCGGGTTTACCTCGAGGAATCCTGACCTCCTGATTAGCGATTACGTTCACATAATCACGCAAAATAAACTGCGTCTCAAAATGCCTCTCACCCACCGCTGATTATTCTGATGAGGGCTCGTCCTTACGGTACAGATTTCTTCGCCACTACTTGCGTCGAGCATCTTCGGCACGCCAAAAACCGACAGTCTGCTCCCGTTCAGCTGACTAAAACCGTGGTACCAAGTCTTGCATCCTGGAGTGTAGCAGTGCGCATCCTTCTTCCTTTCTCTTTGTTTCCATTGCTTAGAGACAGACATCGAACCTGTGAATAATCACAATGCCGAACACTTCACATTCACGAAAACAAATCGCAAAAACGCATCCCCGAAACCACCCGAGAACGTACGCGACGCCATATGTCATATACTTCGGATCCTCCGGATTTCAACAGCAGCGGAACTCGCGGCCGTCAACACTTTTCGCTTCACGCGGCCGATGGGGCGCCGCCAGCGCTTTTTCCACTTCCCCTATATTCTAGTACACTGCAGTCCTGGGGCTTCAGTGGCGGAGCTGAAGCTTGAGGTGGCGGCGGCGTAGCGCGGCGGCGCGCAAGTGTACCAGGTGACTACGGACGGCTCCTGCAAGCGAACTACAAATTCGTTTCGTGCCGTAAATACAGAGGTAAAAAATGTTTTGTAGCGCGAGCTACATTGGCCGAGGTTGAGCAGTTTCGCGTGGCTGTCAAAGAGCCGTGCTGCGCAGTCGCGAGGAGCAGTGACGTCACACTACGCACAGCTGGCGCGCCGGAATCGCCGCCGCCGCGGGCACCGCCGCCACCGCGCGGGCCTCGCCGGTCTGCGCATTCCAGAGGAGTGACGTCATAGCCGCGGCAGACGCACTGGCGCCCCCGCGTGTCCAGTTGTGCGCCTCTGTTGCGCAGTAGCCAAGTCTGACGCTGCACCGGAGCCGCTTGATAGCGCTTCTCATTCTGTGCGCATAAGCTCACGCTACGTATATCCTGGCATAGCCGAGCTAAGCCACCGCAATTTTTCTTCGTCGAAAATTCATTTTATGACATCCCTTTCCCATCTTGGCTGTTTTACCACTTCGTCCTTGTCATACATTTTCAAAACCATGCATAAACCATTACTTGACTTGGATAAATTTCCCTCCGATCTATTAAAGATGGACTCTAACGGGTTGTATGTTGTGGGGATTCCTGTGGTCTCCCTTCCCCGATGGCTGCGATAACGGCCGCAGGTCGGAACACTCGGCCTCCTCCACAGTGAGCTCCGACCTGTTCGTGAGGCGGAGGGCCGCCTGGCTTGGGGGGCTCTCCTCTTACTCTCTCTTGGGGAGACCGATTTCGGTTCCCCCGCTCGGATGCGGATCACTGCTGACAGGCGAGGATGTTTCGCCTCTTGTTTTCCCGCTTTCGGGAAAGGGACTCGTCCGGTGACCGCGAAACTGATAGGACGTGCGTCGGTGACTTCTCCGATGATTCCCCGATCTCGGCTCTCCGGAACCCCGCGTCTGGCAGGTAAGAACATTTTCTTACCTTGCCGGCGCGGGGGGCGTTTTGGATGGGGACATAGTAGTTCTTTTAGAAGAGTGTTCTAATAAATGCTCTTGGACGCTGTCCTTACTCGGGTATGTGTGTGTTCTCTTCCGCTATATTCGAGACAGTGAGACAAGGTAGACGATCATTGGCACCGACGGAGGTAATTTATTGAACCGACCCGCGGTAATGTAGCCCTAAACGTCATCTATATTGCCGCGGTGTGGGGACCGCGCTACTAGGTTGGACATCTCCTGGGAGATCGCCGCCGCTGTTGAGATAACCCTTTGGTTACTCTATCGGTACCTGTGTTGGTAGCTAGCAAAATCTCACAGTGTCTTCTTCTGAAACTCATATGTCTAAAATTCCAAATCCTCCCGATTAGTCGGTTTCAAAAGGTTAGTTGGTTTTAATCTCAACTAGCGGGCTTGCAGTTCCCTTTTGGCCGTGCTTACGTCACTGAAATCTTGTTTTTCTTTGGACATTTATCTGCCGTGGGCCTCTCCATTGTTCCTAAAGTTTTTGTTTTAATAATGGCAGCCTTGTCATCTTGATTCACTAATCCAGCTACTGCATGTACAGGCGAGAACATATTTAACATTAAAGGCTTAACATAAATACAATACTTAGGGGCCTTTGGCTAAGACGCCTTAAGTTGTAGGAAATAAATTTTGTGAGCTAAGTCTCAGACGCTGTCTGACACCTTTATTTTGTTTCTTCTAATTTACCTTGAAGTTCCTGCCAGTTTTGGGGTTTAAAATAATGATTTATTCGCACTAGCTCGCATACACTTTAACTGTTTTAGCCTTGTCCAGTTGTGTGAAACTATATGCATTAACCAGGTGTGCACACCTGTAACACGTGTCTTTCTATCAATTTCATTTAGGAAAAGGTACCTGAACTGATGTCAAGAATGGAGCTTAATAAGAATACAGACTTTATTTACCTGGAGGGAGCAATTAATACACTAAATGAATATTTTATGGATACGAAACATGCTGACGTCATTTGCTTGCTAACAAAGTAAGAACAAAACACTGTGGATTTTGTTACGTTTATTATACACGTAGACATCACATTCACGCTTTTACAGCTATACAATCTCCGATGGGGACATGGTAACAAAGGCTCATGCTGAGTTCATCTTTATTACGAAATTCTAAGACAAGGTAAATAGACAGTATATAAAATATTTCAAAGATTTGTGAGAATATGTTTCACTGACTAATTACTTCGAATAGTGACACACAATATTCACACTAAACTATTAAAAAAATTTTTGGATTCTACACTTTGGTTTCATATCTGCTGTTTCTGATATGATACTTCGTCGTTAACTAAACAAAAGAAGTGATAAAACAAAGATTTTCATTTTCACATTACAAGAACCCAAGTTCAATCACTTCATTGAACATAACTTCTTTTTACTAAACCCTTTTTTATATTCTACTGCATCAAAGGTATATTCAAAAGTATAGTTTACAAACCCTATTCTATATTCTAGTACATCAAAAGCCAGGACGTGCGAATTAGTAAAAATAACCGCACATAAAGCAAGGCAACGCGAATATTACCTTTATGCTTAAATATACATTGTTTTGGGGCTCTACATACTGTTTAAAGAAAGCCGTGAAACCTGCGCTGATCTAGACTCTGCAGGTGAATTATATGTCCAGGGAGACATAATATAGGGAACTAATTACCACGGTAAGTCGACTAATTAACTGAAATGTGTTAAATAATGTTTTACTTCGTTAAGACGAACATTTGGCTGAAATTAAAAACTTTCAGAACGTCATCGAAAAACAGTAAGTCGTGAAATTTCAGAAAGTATTGGAGGGCGTGGGAAGTACGGTGGTGCGGGGGTGCGCGAATTTTACCACTGGGGCAACAGGCACAAACTTGAAGCTGCGAAAACGTGCCCGCGCGGTTTTTCCGTCTCTTATTCGCGTTTTTGTACTGCAGCCTTGCACCTGTTGCACGACTGGTAATTTGAGCGTACTTTGTCACCGCGCTTCACACGCGCTCATGGACTGTCTATAGTTTACTGATTTAGGTCTATAGATGTATAGGTCTGACGTCCCACAATGCAACGCTCGCAGGGTTGCATCATGGGACGACACAGACCTGCACGCCAATTCAGTTTCTCCGCTAAATATAGCGGGGAAGTTGAATTGGTCTATAATACACGTGACATCAGATCACGTGACGTCAATTTCCCCGCTAAATTGAGCGGGGAAATAACCATCACGTCACCTGATGTCACGTGATGCTAGAACGCTTTACGCATGCTCCACAATTTCCCAGCCATTGGCAATACATGTTTTTTTTCAATTAAATGTTTATTTTTTTTTATTTATACGTTATTTGACTATAATATGCCCCTCTGTCCGAATAACTTACCTGCACAAACAGTATTAGGCAAGCTTTCAAGGTCTATTTCAATAAATCTGTAAAACCTAAAAAACGGTCCGCATAGACATCCGCACAAAATAAAATATTCAAAGGACCTTAGTATAATTGGTGTAACAAAAATAGCAAACGTACACAAAACTTTTGAAACGTACAATGAAAGCCTCTGTGATGAATAAAACAAGGCTTTGACTTTGACTTGAGGTGCCCATTCCAGGATATTACGTGCAGAAGACACTGTGTGAGAAAGGCGTATCTGTGTTGTTAGCATACTCTCCAGTCTATGAGGGATACGCCGGACGCATGTTGGCCAACATTATTACGAATAGGCAAGTAGCGTTTTTATGTTATTTCAGTACTGTGCACTTCTCCTAATAAAAGCATCTGAACAAATTTCGAAAGCTCATACAAATTTAAATATTAATTATTATCAGAAAAACTTATCACTTTTTTCGATTGATGTTTTTGAAGAAAAAAATGAAAGACGTTTACAGTTCTGTGTAATGCCAAATTAGAGCGCAGCTCATGATGAGGAGTAGGGGAAGAGAGGGTATGCCCGCGTGACATCACTGGTGACCCTCGTGACACCACTCGTGACCTTTGTGACGTCGCGTGTGACGACACCTGGTTCCCCCGACGGTGACGGTGACCGTGATGGTGACGCCGCTCAACCCGGAAACGGGCGCCTAAGAGCTGCGCTCTAATATTTCGAAAAGCACTATGTCTATGCAGTATTATTATTAAATACGTCGTCAACGCATCTGTTTGTAATGCGCACAAATCTAAATCTGTCCAGGCGCAGCCAAATTTGCTTTTATTAAAATGTTTTTTATTTAAGAAACTTAAAAAAAAACAATAGAAAATGAAAGACGTTTACAATCTCCTGTAACGCCGAATTAGAGCACAGCTCTGGAAGAGGAGGAGGCAAGGGTACTGAGGGGAGAAGGTGGAAAGTCCCCCGCTACTAACATGGGTGTGGAACGACGTGTGCTTAACGCAAGTCGCAGAAAATGCACATCTTTGGTTAGAGCATGGTGTGTAAATTTTGCGGGAATTTAGCGGGCAAATTTTTCTCCTAACTTTAGCGGGGAATTTTTTCCACTAAATTTAGCGGGGAATTTTTTTCCGCTAAGTTTAGTAGGGAAATTGTTTTCGCTAAGTTTAGTGGGGAAATTTTTTCCGCTAGATTTAGCGGGGAATTTCTTCCGCTACTGACGTCACACGTGACGTCACTGGTGACGTCACAGATGACATCATCAATGACGATGGCGTGATCACGATGACGTCATCAGTGACGTCACATGTCCCATAATGCTCCGCGCGGTTATGCCGACGGCGACGGCTACGACGACGCCACCCAAGCCGGAAACGGGCGCCTAAAAGCTGCGCTCTAAAAACTTTAATATGAATGGAAGCGCCCACGCCCTACTTACGCCCACGCCCTACGTCTATGTTCTAGCTTGTACCGCCCCTGCCAGTTTCACGAGCCCCGAGCTTGCTGTATTCAGGTGAAAACATCCCCAATCACGATGTAGGAACGAATTCATAAAGCCTATTTGACACACAAGTGAAGCTGCTGCACTACGGCATTCTCTGAAAGTTTAAGTAGCGGAAGGGTATTATAGTGTTGGAAAGAGACAACGAAGCCACAGGAGAGTGCAGTCTCGAGCTACACGCGCCATGCTTTTTTGTCGTGTTGGCGCCGAGAGAAACCACCAGAGCCGTGTGCCAGCCGGCTGAGAGATTAGCGACTATCAACATCGCTTATCCGATCAAAGCTAGAATATCCGTCACGTATATCTGAAGCCCACACCAATAATATCTAGTTAATGCACTCAAAGCTTTCCAAAATCGTGCTACTCGGTTAATTCATCGTTTATATTCATACAATATCAGCATATCATCCTTAGAAGCTGAGTCAGGGCTCCCGCCTCTTTCCAGTCGACACCGCATCCCAAGCCTTTGTTTGTTTAAAAATTATAGGACGACACTTAAGACTGCTTACGTGAAGGAACGCGAAAGCATTCGTACATGCAGCGCATTCCTACAAGCACCGCGCCACGTGTTCCTATCGCACATGGCGCTCTGGCGGTGACATCACGTTCGCCCTCTGAGCAGGCGCGGCGAACCCCGCCGGCTCCACGGCTTCCGTGACGTTGCATCTGCTTTGCTGCACTTTTCTTTGTGTTTTATTTCTGGGAGGCGCCCACTTGGACCTTAAGTGCCCTGCCGATTTCCGTGACGAAGTAACTGATATGACGCGTCGCAGCCAATGGGAACGCGTCGCAACCAATTTTAACTGCCCTTTATTTAGATGCTTGCTTTTCGCGGTCACAGCCACCGCCGGCTGCCCTCCATGGGACAGTTAATGCTTTGGCATTAATAAGTTTTTTTTTTCATTCACCGCTTTGTCAACCACCCTATATTTTACCCACCGCACGCATATCGCCTCGCACTGGTCATTTCCTCCAAGTTACCCGCCCAAGCACCCGCACCGCTACATTTTCTGCTTCATTTTTCCCACCAGCGGCCCTGGACTGGAACGGCCTTTCTCACACCACTGCTGCAATCACCTGGCCCATCGACATTCATGAAAAATATAGCAGCCCATGTTTGGCGTTAAAATTGTTTGACATCTGTGTGTACCCCATTTATGTGCCCACCCCTTATTTAACACCCCTCCGGGTTCTTTAAGGTAATAAAATGGAATGAAATGAAATAGAACATCCGGCTCTCCGGCCTTGCTACGTTTGATAGTGCTGACCTATTTGCGAATGGCGTAAAATAGGTCAGCGCTATCAAACATAGCAAGGCCGGATAGCCGAATTTTGATAGACGCTAATCTCGCGACCGGCTGGCGCCAGGCTAGCCTGGTTCCTCTCGCCGCCTGCACGTCGGGCGCGTGTATTTTGAGACCACACACTCCTGTGGCCTCGTTTGCTCTTTCCAACACTGTAAATGGGCGAGCTGCTTGTACATTGCAGAGAATAAGAGCGCCAAAGCAAGAAGGACCAGTAGAAGGACGACGTACATCACAAAGCGCTACCCTTAATCAGGTTTAATTTCGGAAGACATACGTACCGCGATGACAGAACAGATCATCCTATCTGTACCAACCAATCGCTTATCATACTTTTTTTTAAACCTTGAGAGGTCAATAATATGACAACTCACAATCAAACAAGGTTATCAAGGGGGCACTGACAGGAACCCCTTCGTCCCACTATGATAGTAGCGGTACTCGAGCATACTCACATAGAAAGGGAGTTCTAGAATACCGTACGCAGACGTTTTTTGTACGCAAAGAAATATCTTTGTCGTCACTGCACATGCGCAAACGCAAGTCGCATTATGGGTTCTGCGTACGCGCACTATTAATGCGAAAGCATTTACTGTCTCGTGGAGCGAGTTGACGTCATCAGTTTGAAGCACGAAAACGGCTCCTAGTTTCCGCGATCGCCTTCGGTTCCATTGGCTGGCGCGCGTCGACGGGGCTCTCATTGGCCGCTGCGCCATGGCCCCCGAGATCCCGAAGCGCGCGCGTGCTAGTACACAGCAGATGACAAAGGGAGCGCACGAGCGGCTTGCACGCTTTCGCATTCACAACTTATAAGAAGTGCTTAGGTGTATTTTGAGCTTTTTAATCGAAAATCGTGTGCGTATGCAAGTTCCGTCCAAAATCTTTCCATTGCTGTCACAATGCGCGAAACGTTGACTAAAACAAAGTCTAACCGTGTTAGAAAACGGCGGATTGATAGGATCGCGGCCGCCGTAAACGCGACGTCGGTGGCGTTCTCACGACTGCGATTTTCAATAGAGGACGGCATTGCACTCCTACAACAGATTCATGTCACAAATGGTTCAGAAGTCCGAGTAAGGTGGACAACGATTGCCGGGAACTTTCCCCTTGCGAAGCGCCAATCCTTCTAGTCGAAAATCAGCACGAGACCTTTTGCCGAGTCTAGGCAAACAGACGCGACCGGTCGACCGTTCTCGTCGTGTTTTCATTTTTAAACAAGACAAAAAAAAAACATTCGAGCTCTAAAGCTTTTAAACTGATTTCTTTCTTAAGCTACGGCATTTCGCGTTCGCAATAAAGGTCGTCACTGCATATTGGTGGCATTGCAAGCGCGAGATGCTTGGGTTTAGGATTGCAGCGGAGAAACGCTATTCTAAACCTTTCTGGCATAGCATGCAAGCGCTAACGCTAGCGTTAAATTTAGCAATAACGTGTACTAAAACTAGCGTACGTTATGTTAAAAAATGAAAGACGTTTACAATCCCCTGTAACGCCCAATTACAGCGCAGTTCTTGAGGAGGAGGAGGTAAAGGTACGGAGAGGAGGGTATGCGCCTCCTCCTCTCCTGCTCGCCTCCCATCTAGCAGAAAATCTTCCCGCCAAATTTTGCGGAAAATTTTTTCCGCTAAATTTTTATTTTTGGTGCATGAATTTTTTGAACTGATTGGTGCATGCATTTTTAAAAATTCATGCACCAATCAGTTTGCTTTGTCGAATTGTATCTGATAAAATCAAATACTATAAAGACAATATTATGTGATTGTTGATTTTTTAACAAACTTTTTATGTCGCTGAGACACAACATAACGCTCCCAAGGGTTTAATTTTGCTTAACGTGAGAGCGAGACCTTTGTCGGCCTCTGATTGGACGTCTTTTTTTTTTTTTTTTGAAAAAACGCATATGCAACAAGATTCGTCAACAATATCTACAAAAAGTTTCATCACCCATCTGCAGCCGAGAAAACTAATCCTTCCAGCCACATGTGCGTTCCGTACCTCAGAGGCACGAGCGAAGTTCTCACCCGTGTTCTCAAACTATACGGCATAAAAGTGTTGTGTAACTGCTTAAGACGTTCAGCTGGGACTTTAACAAGCATGAACCACTAGCTCAGCTTCAAGGCGTCACGAGCAATAAGCTTATCAAAACAATCTACTCTACCAGACATGGCCTATAGGCACAACGGTCGTTATTTATTCAACATATAAGAACACAGATAGGTTTAGTAACGTTAATCTGGGAAATCGACACAAGCACCCACTGCCATCGCGATGAAACGTGTACATACATTAGATAATTACTGTACAAATGTACCGTAAAAATCCAAACAAGTGCGCACCTCCGAAAGATCGGCCACCTGCTACTTTACTTTTCTGTTTCGCCACCGCTGTTGTGCGTTCATTCAGGATTTTATTATATGTCATATTACATTTCCCGTAACTTACAACTAAAAAACAAAACATTAAACACCCTAAATTGTTTTATTTATTTTAGTTTCCTTCTTGCTTGGTGATCCAAAACCATTTTATTTTCGATTTGATTTGACTTGTTTATATCATAGAAATAAGTTAGTCAACAAGTTTATCTCTAAGAAATAAATGTATTCGCAAGACCTTTATTCTAATGCGTGGTCCTGGCCTTAGTAGGAGGAAATATACCATACACCGCCTGTCCTGTGTCGTCCTTCCTTCTGTCCTTGTTCCTTTAGCGCCGTTTTTTAAGATGAACTTATACCAACCTGCCCAAATGTCCATTCTGCTAAGTGAATATGCTTCCGTTCGTATGAAACACTTGCCGCCAGCGACCGCCGACGATAGCAGTGCTGCCGCACTAAACCGATTCATCTCCGGCCACGCGCGCGGTGGACTCTAACCTTTTAACAAAAAACTGTACGTGCTGTTTCAGAAGTAAACTAAATACAAACCGCGCAACAACACGAACGGAGTGAAGGAGGAGAGACAAACACCAGCGCTAAAAAATTAAGTTGAACAACGTAGACAAATGGGCGAGTTAGCTCATCATTAAATGAACAAACAGTGCAACGACATATACCTAGAAAAATAAAAGGACACACAAACACAGTCGTTGAGAAATGAAGTTGAATAACGTAGACGATTGAGTAATTAGGTTCGTCATTAAACGTACAAGCAACGCAACGTCACGGACAGAGTAAAAGGGAACACATAAACAGAGGCACTTAGATATGAAGCTGAATACCGTTTGGGCGAGTTAGTACATCCTTAAATTTACGAACAGCGCAACGACGTGGACAAAGTAGAAGAGGACAGCCAAACACCAGCGCTGTGAAATTAAGTTGAATACCGTAGACCATTGGGCAATTTGCTTTATGAATAAATGTACAAACAACGCAACAACACGGACGCAGCAAAATAAGAGAGACAAAAACCAGCGCTGAGAAGCGCTGGTCCTCATCTGTCCTCTTTTATTCTGTTCCAGTCGTTGCGCTGTTGTTACATTTAATGGTGAACCAACTCGTCCAATCGTCCACGCTAATAAACTAATCATAATCACATTTTGAAAAAAAAAGGGGAACACTTTGACACGACGTTTCTATAGGAGCGTTCTGATTGATTTGGAGTCCAAACGGACCAATCTTTCTTTCTTTTTTTTTTAGCAAAAGCGCCCAAATTTTAATATGGTAAAATTATGCATCTCAGTAAGCAAGTTCAACCCAGACAGGAGCTTAACAGTATACTTCAATCAATGTTTTAATATAACTAATCCTCCAGGGAGAAACAAAAAAACTGGAGAATGATATGCATTTTCAATTTTTAATTATCTATTGGTGACATGGCAACAATCCTTTAAGATGTTCACATTAATCATAATATTACGGTCACTATAGACAACCTGCAAACTAAGAGTAAGAATAGTAAAAAAATTAAAAATAATGATCGTGTACTGAATACGGCCTCCGTGTGACCTCATTTTAGTAAGAACAAATTATATTTCTTTGCTTAGAGCGTGTGTCCCACGTCGTTAATAACTGAAGTTACATATTAATGTTGCTGTGTCTTGAGTTGCTTATTTTCAATATTATGCGGCATTAAGTAATAAATACACTGCTGAATGTACTAAACTTCTACCTGCTGCTAAACTTTCAGCGCCAACCCGGAAGAAGTACCAAACTTGCACTTCCGCACAAAAGGTTATCGGGAAGAAATGAAGAAATACTTAAGGTGCGTATATCAATGGCATGACGAAAGTTGATTATTCTACCTTTTGATTGGAATATCGTGAGTGCAGTAAACTGCATATACTTACATTATGACCAAACAGTATATTGTGAGATGTTAATAACAGAACACAAGTACTGTGTAACAGTATAAAGAGACATGCATTTATGCTATATGATGGCACGTGATAAGTCAGTCATAAATTGTGACTTTAACCTACCTGCAGCTAGGTTCAAAAGGTAAAATAACGAAAAAATGTAGATATAGAAAATGTCGAAAAAGAACATACATGAACAAAAGTTAAAAACGAGCGACAAAAGTGACGCGTTCTAATCATTTTGCATTTCTCTATCTTTCGTGTTAATCTGGTATTAAAATGCATATTGATTCATCGATCCGCTCGACTTATGAAATCTAGAACCGACAAATTGTTACTTAAAATTAATGTATTCGAGAAGAGGATACATTTTAACCTTAGAGAGTTTTAGCAGACCATACGCAACGGACTGCGAGCTCAGCTGGCGCATGCTCAATCCATGTTTCTATGTGATGGCACGAGCTCCCGCTAGCAACGCAGCGTTCTAGTGTATGGTCTACTAAAAGTCTTTATTAACAAAATTAATATCAGCACATATTTAGGGGCTACAGAAACCAAATCATAGCTTGCATATTAATTTTTATTAATAAACTCAATAGCCGTGTTTGCCCCGTTTGAAGAAGTATAAATAGTGTAATAACTTACTAACTTAAAGGTCACGTGTGGTTCATAGTCATGGTGCAAACCCAGGCTACTCGGTTCACCACTATTTGGAAACAAGAATTCATCAATTGTGTTTTCAAATTGTTTCATATATTCAAAATGTAGGTATAAAAAATCCCTTTCGGCAACAAACCACTGTACAAGTTAAGATGTGTAGAGTTTAAAAGAATATCAAGATGAAAACACATCTCTCCCCTAATACTTTTGGTGCCATATAAAGCAAACAAAAAAGACAACTTGCCCCAAGTAGCGCAATGCGGGTTTTGCAGGTCATATTTAAGTGGGGCTTACTTGGGCAGCTTTTCTGGGCTACCCTCGGGAAACCGACAGGAGAACTACTTGGGCAGCTCCCATCGGCCACCCAAGTAGGCCTAAGTAGACACAAGGCGGTATAAGGCGAGGTTGCCTTACAAAGAATATCGGATCGTATGTTGAATGCGTCACACGGGTGGTATGCGAAATCCCCCTTACGTGTGGAAAATGCCACGTAGGACAGCGGGAAGATGTGTTAATAACCGACTAAGGGAGCACGCGCCAAGTATAAAGACGAATGATGGGGCACAGTTGCCTGAGCACTGCAGAAAATGTAAGTGTGAGCCGCGCCCTTCTGAGACAACGATTCTTGGTAAGGGAAAGAGTCAGAAAGTGCGCGTGTTAATTGAAGCGTACTTTATCAGAAAAAGGGGCGAACAATGCGTAAGTGAAACATCTATTGCACTGTATAATGCGGAGGTAAGATGTTTTGGGAAGTTTCTGTGAATGGATGATAAAGCATGTACCCCCCCCCCCCCCCCTGGCCAAGTGCAATGCTTGGACATCATGAAAGTGGCGAGAAATATGTTTCTTTTTTTCCTGCACGTTTTAAATGTAGCTGTGAGTGGCGAATGTGTGTGGCTTCTTCCTTGTGACCGTTGTTTTTTTCCGTCTTACACCATGCGTCATTACATTCACCGAGTGACATTTCCACGAGTGTGCTTGGAAATCACCCTCACATTCAATGCTAAAAGTAAAAAATAAAACATCACCCCATGAAAAACATTTTTTCCTACATACACGCTGAGTAATAGGTTTGTGATAAAGATTTCCACACCCAAACTTTTCTTTTACGTCTAAGTTCCAATTTTCGGTGATTTCTCTCAAGTTAAACCGATCTCCAATCTTTAAATTTCCAGAACATGTATTAAACGCGCAATGTTAGGAATTGCACAGGCCGTCCACGCGCCAATGTTCACGGTTTTCTCCCTTGGAGCTACATGTATAACAAGATTTCCCCAAAGCGCTGACTTGGGACCCATGGGGGTATTACATGGGCAGAACGAGTTGGACATGCCTACGCTTTGCCCCATGCACCCCACCATTTGTTCAAACACTGCCTCCGCATACCCCGGTACGATCTAGGGGAGTGTTTCACGGGCTGCCCAAACTGGCCACGCCCACGCGTAGAGGTTGGACTAACAGGGGTACAGCGTTGGCAGCCCGAGTGGGCACCCTTGGTTTGTCCACATCTACGCTAACTTTGTCCTCGCACAACCGAGATGGGACGCACGGTGGTATTGCATGGGCAGCCCGAAAGGGACATGCCCACGCCACGCCAATGTAGGACCCACGGGAGTTTGTAGAAGCTTCCCCAGCCCACTTTGCCCCCGTGGGTCCACGTGGGACCCCCGTGGATCCCACTTTATGTGCTACCTGTCACACATAGGCGGAAAGTTCTTCCCTCGGGACACGTTTGGGATCCCCCCCCCCCCGGGAAACGTTTCGGACGTCTCTTGAAAGAGACGTCCGAAACATGTGTCATCCCCTGGATAACGTAGGATAAGCATGCTGACCGCATGACGCCTAAACAAATGTCTTCTTTTGTGACCCTATAATTTAGCTTTCATTGCAGTTGTGTGTGATCAGTGAATTCCGTGGTTCAAGCGCACTGACCGTATCAAATTGTTTCAACGTTAGAGAAAACAAAATGGGGCTCACAAAACGTATTATGTCGTCTACTTTCGTAGGCTGCAGGTCCGTTAGAGGTGACACTGTCGTCATTCGCAACTACATCCAATGACTTTCAAAGAAATTTCCACCACTAGCTTTTATCGTATTTGCTAATATTAAGCAGGGTCTTCGAACAGGACTGTGCGAATAGTTAGAAAAATTTATCCACTGGGCGCCAGATAAATGCGCGGGTACCAGGGCGCACAGATGACTTTTTATGTATCCACTGGGCGCCAGCCATCGATATGTGCGTGCACCAGGGCGCACAGAGGAGATTAATGAGATGCACCCAAAGGTTCGGGG
The DNA here is from genome assembly GCA_013358835.2 of Ixodes persulcatus. Classification (NCBI taxonomy): domain Eukaryota; kingdom Metazoa; phylum Arthropoda; class Arachnida; order Ixodida; family Ixodidae; genus Ixodes; species Ixodes persulcatus. Next base: position 23,873 of record JABSTQ010006769.1, read on the forward strand.
GCGATGGTACTTGCTTTTTCGAAGAGCTCGAAAGAGGGCGCCCCCCCCCCCCCCCCCCCCCTCCCTCGCAACCCGGAAAAGTTCGGGGGGGGGGGGGGAGGGGGCTTGTGAGTCCCAAGCTCCCCCGTTGTCGGCGATTATGCTTAGAAATATAGAATAGTAGCTCTCTCTCTGTTATTACGTCTAGATTCTAGTTGACGTAATTATATCGTCTTTCCAGAATTTTACTAAATATAATTTATTTCAGATTTTTGTTTTAACGAAATCGGTCAAAGCTGGCGTAATGACACAATTATATTTGTCTAAATGATGCGTGCGGTCCATCGGGTAAGGCATGATAATTCATTGGGGAATATCAACTATATAACGGGATTTACCGAAGTGAAGCAGCAAGCGCGGCAGCACGGGACCTTTAATAGAGGACATTTTCAAGTGAGTAAGCCAATGCATAAGATGTCTAACAGGCTTTCCTTTGAAACTCGCTGCCGGCGATTGTCCTAGGTGTTCTCTGATGCAACAGTATAATTTTTAAACAGCCACCATTCGACAAAGTAGTAACCCCAGCAGCGCCATTCGTTGATTCTCCAGCGCGAAAGAGGGGCCGCGAAACATTAGATGTACGCATCTACTCCCTGCACTCCCGTAGCGATGATCTCGAGGACGGAAACACTATATCGCAGGTGTTCTATTGGGCCCGCGCTTTAGCCTCTGACACTCTAAAAACGCCGGTCCCACGGATCTCAAAATCCGATGAGAGTGTGTTATTTACTGATAAGAACACCGAAGAACCAATCACCAGAGAAGTATGAAATTGGTAAGCCGCACCTTGCTTTGTCCAGCTGTCAGTGCCTATAGCTGGGCGTTTTATAATGCAGGCATGCTATTACCTAGCCGCAAACATATGTGTGAACAATTGCGTGCACGTTTACGGCGTTCTTCATGTCTAGGTTCTACAAGTTTGCATATGTATAGCTTTGGCGTTTATGACCAAACGGGAGCGTTTTTGTCCTGAGGCCTACGGTTCACTGTGCGTATTCTCGCTTGTCATTTGTACGTTGTATGTAATATATATTTTTTATGTTTGTACACCAATGAATGCAGGAAGTGCAACGGATCTTTGGATCTAGAGGAGCCTGACATCTATCAACCCGAAGCTCGTGAGTGGACACCTGTTGTTTCACAAAATACGAAAGACTTGACAATCATATACTGGAACTCCAGATGATTGGCAAATAAAATATTTATTTGTTGTGTAACTGGATGCACATTATAGCTTAATATGTCCCAACTGTTTTCTTCTACGTTTTGCTACCCTGCATGCTGAAGCGTTGGTGTGTTACTCCTGTTTTGAAGGAGAGGAATGTGATTTAATGTATTTGTTAAAACACTTCGCACAAAATCCGGAAGCGCATTTTGAGACGCAAGTCGTCATCCTCTATAGTCTTTGACACAAAATGCGCGGCCACCACGGATGTAGGAAGCATCATTAAATAGCGCCCCAAAATTAAAATTACAAAAGACTCAGTCATTGGGTGACATCAATCCTCACATTAATATACGAGGTCGCCAACATAGAGGTGTGGGAGGGGAGGGGGAACAGAATAGTTTCAAAACTCCCCTCCCCCCCCCCCCCCCCCCCAAGTCTGCTTCTATTGGCTACGTGCGCGACCAAGTGCGTCGCTGTGATTCGCCTTCCACGATTGGTCAAACGCGCACTATGAATCTTGAGTAGAATTATTCCTACTCTCATCGACGCAAGTAAGAGGGAAGTCAAACATTCAAATCTGACGGTGTTTCTTTAGGAACTTGACGACCAGGATTCCACCACGTTTTTTACGCACCATCAAGCTTGTCGCTCGGTTACAATAATCTTCGTCGTGACGTAAGGGACAGGCACCATACGAAGGCGCGAAATAAACATGTCGTCGCCAATACGTCCCCACCAAGAAAGAGGCGCCAATAATCACAAAGAAAGAAGCGTAAACATGATAAGCCAAGCTCTGCATTTTTTGCTTAGGTTGTCAGAAACTGTGGCTATTTTGAATTCATATCTACCATAATAATCAAAAGACCACTCCTCATTTTTCAAGCACATTTTGTTGTTTTAGTGGGGTTTGATTTTGAGTATCCTACGTTAAACAATAGCATCCGTTAATTTTAAGGCCACGGTTTAGCCCGTGTCAGAAAGAGCAGTTCCCAAAATCACCGTATTCTCATATTCTCATAACTTTCAACCATTTCAGCCCCACCAACCGCACCCTCAAGAAAGACTGAAGAGCCAGCCCCGCCAGAAGGAGTACCTACCCCTACTCCCGGAACAAAAGCTCCGGAAGAGAGTACACCAGCACCACCACCCCCATCAGGACCCCCGTCCCAACCACAACCACAACCACCGGTCGAGCCGAGCCCAACCACCACAACAACCGCAGCGGCGCAACTCCCAGAGGTTCCGCCAAGGTTTCCGCCAAAGGTTTCACCAGGAGAACCAAAGGAGCCATCCACTACAGAACCGGCGACAACTACAACTGCCGCGACTCCAGTTCCCGATTACTGCTAAAAATGAGTCTCGCAAAAGCTTGATGCTTGTCGATGGCACGAGTTTCGGTTGCACAGGGTTCTTATGTCCGTTCTTGTTTTGTTTTTTTGTAAATAAAATAAATTTGTTTTTATTGCGAGAACTTCTTGGGTTTTTTTTTTTTGCTTTTTTGTATTGTCCGAGTAGAAATGCTAGACAGTTATTTTGAATTCAATAACACAAACGTGCCAGTGCATGCACATATTTTGTTCCTAATTAGCGACCAGTTTCCGACATTTAACAAGTTTTTAAATGGGGTGTAAAAACATTAAAAATAAATACCATGGGTGGCATACTCGAAAGTACACACAGGCTTTAACCACTGCCACCTGAATTTCTTAATTACCTTCGTTTCTCCTTGGATCATTCCAGTTGAGTCTTGAATTTTATCGTGTGTTGTTCATAGTAATTGTCAGCCTAAGAAACACGGGATGTCTGTTGCTACGTTGGCTCTTATGGCTTCGTGATAAGTTGTTCGGTGATCTTATCAAATAATGCAGCAGTCTCATTGGCTGAGAAGCGACAATGAGACGCTAGGAACTCGCCATGCCCTCCGCTTCTTCCAACAAGGTAGAGGGTCTTAGAGCTATCCAGAGCCGTGTATAGAGAAAGTTCGGACAATGGGACGTGTGGGCACAATCAGAGCGTGCACCAGACTCAGAACGAGGACTGGACATGCTCTCTTGGCCAACCAGACGCCGGAAAGAATCCCCATGCGGTGGCAGCAAGAAACAGTTTTAATCGCGTATATGGTTCTAATAAACCCGTAAGAGGTACCTGTAGTAACCCTTCAAGGTTGAAAATAGGATGCACGTGATGTTTCGATCATGATCATGCAGAAAGATGTTAGAAACGAATGTGTCGCTCAACTCTGTTTTGCTCGGACAGAGCGTGACCTCTCGGACGGCAGATTCCCGGCCCTCGGCGCCCGGCGTACGGATTATGTTGATCGTTCCGCTAATCGTACTCTTCCACCATGATCTTGGATGACCGTGATTAAGACTTCACGTCCGCCATATTTTGATCACCGAGAGTTACACCGATGCGCTTATTAAGTTCGTTTGTCGTGACCACCCTCCGGGGTATTATTTCCGACTTCTGGTTGGCCACATTTGAATTTGTGAAGACGCCCTGGAACACGCCCAGCCCGCTTTTGGCCAATGACGACTTCTCATTTGCGTCCTAAACTTCCCAATGAACGAAGGGCAGGACATGTACGATGGGCAGGACATAGTGCCTCAATGGGTGTCGGTGTCACAATCATTGTTGGACATGAAATAATTTTAAAATGAAGACGTGGTCCATCTTTCGTTGCCTATACTTTGTTGCGCTGTGCGTCCTGAATTTTTTTTTCACGCAATAGAAAAAATGCCTAGCTTTGCTTACTCAGTAGCGTGTCTGGCTCGCAACCGAAGGGTCGTGGGTTGGAATACCGCCAAAAAGTCAACATATTTTTTATTCAATTCAAACGAATTACTTTATAAAGTTAAATCACTTGAGACATCCGGCGCCCTTTAATTCTCATTTCATTTCAAGTTGTAATAACTTTCATTAGACGCGTGACGCCACGTTTCACGTGAGTGGTGTGGATTGTTTGAAATTCCCTCTCGAGGTCATGTGGCTGTGACATCATGGCTATATCGACCAATCAACAATTTCCCGCCATGGACGCCGGCATTTTTGCTACCCGAGCTCCCTTAACGCTGTCGCATTAAAACTTTCGCGCAATATTTACGCCGTTATACGCAATTTATGTGGAGGTCTTTTGCTACTGGACTGGCTTGACTGCTCGGCCGAGCACGCTGAAAAGCCTGGTGTTTTCCTTTCCTGACATCCTGCGTGTCTAGTACGGCGTCTGACAACGTCTGCCACTTGTGCAAGCAGACGCGCGGCAGTCTCCGGCATCATCTGATATTTCACCACCGTCTATCATCGTATCACTTAGAGCGGTAAACCGCAACCCAAGGCCTGCGGCGGAAATAGCACCCCCCCCCCCCCCAACCCGGTGGCCGCCATCTTGCCCGTTTGCCTCATTAGTGATCACGTAACGCCAAGATGGCTGCGCCCAGAGGTGGGCCAGATCAGATTGGCCAGATCATCGTAAGCAGAGGGGCCCTCTGGGGCTGCGTTCTAATCTTACTCGAATGTATCCGAGTTACTTTGGTGGGTCATGTCACGTGACAAGACTGAGAGCAACTGGACGCGGGTAGGTTTTTGAAAGCCAAGGTGGGGAACATTTACCCTAGAGTGCGACCAAGTAAATTGTGGACCGCGGCCCTCCTTACCGCAGTCAGGCCATTCTGATCTGGCGCACCTATGGGCGCAGCCAACTTAAGGTCACGTCACCTGCAAACCATTTCAAACAGTTCATTTTTCTGGTGAAATGCGATGTTCTCAACACTAGTTAAAGTGGATGTCCAAATCGTAAAGTTGTGCAGTATATGTTGCAGTCTCGCGATGACATGCGGCAGCCTAATAAAATGTTAGAGCGCGCATGACTGATAAAGCACAGGGTTGTAAAATGAGGGCCCGAAACCAGTGCAAGTAAAACCGAATCTAGCGTTAGACTCCAGAGACAGTATTCTGCGAAGTTTCGAGCTCGTGCAAGCCGATGTCCAAACGTGATTTTTATTACAGATATAGTGTCTGTCCCTTGCGCTATTCTTATGTAATTAGGAATATTGCATGCATCTCTATGTATTTCTTTTTGCAGTAAGGCGTTGTGTATGGATTATTAAAAGAATGCAATTTTTTTTGGCATATTTCGAGTGTTTGTCTTCAAATATATTGTCTGAACACACAGGTATTTTTGGCACACCCCGCGACCCGGTGTTTCACACTGCCAATCAGCGAACAAAAAAATCTCGTTGCTGCAGAAACAACAGCTGGTCTTTTCAAGTATCGCCCTCTCGTGTCGTACTCAAGCGGTTATGTTAACTTCCTTCAGTCAAATTTATTGACGAAAATAAAAATAAATTTAATTACTAACGGAAGATTTGACGACAAAATAAAGAGCCGATCACCTTAAAGATATAAATCACAACTAGTTGTACCCCACATTTGCTTAAGTATGCTCTGTAAGTGTTTTCTGGCGTTTTTATCCTCGACAGGCACGTCAATAAGTGATTTGGAAGAGCCTAATAAAAATTTATGATTTTTCAGCTGCTTTAAATACCTTTGTGTTCCTGACACATATCTAACTCCTCAAACATATAGAGATTTGTTATTGCGTCTTTTTTGTGATACAAAACACGTTTATGTGTTTGTGTGCAGGGCAAAACGAAGTACACAGGGGCGCGTGGCGGAACTATTACAATTGCGCACGCAGACCTCCAGAAAGTGACCAATTAAGTACTTGCAATGTCGAGTAGTACGTAACAAAGAAATCACCTATTAGCAAGGGTGATGCATATTTGTGAATTGAACTGACCAGGAGTTTGTCAAGTATAAACCACAAATGCCAAGCTATGCCGAAAATGTTCTCATGGGTACGAGCTATTTTAGGCCAGATTCGATCTGAGTACGAAGGTGTGTATAAACTAGAGGGCACAATTCTGATCACTCTTTTCTTCATGATTATTCGCCTGCATCACGGTGTTGAGTGTAAACAATGTTGGTCAGGAAATCAAGCGTTGTGATTGCCGCTCAGTGTTTCTGTAAAAGGTAGACTCCAAGGTCCTGTCCTAAAAGTTTCGTGACAATTTGAAAATATTTTTTTGCTTTCAGCTCAGTTGTGTCGTGAAACGTATTTCGTAAACTAGATTTCGTGCTGTATATGGCGAAAAGTAGCCCATTCCGTGATTTTATTCACTGTAATATATTCTATAAGTTCAAAAGCACAACCAGGTTTCTACTTGCAATACTGCGACGTAATGTACCAACCACGGGACCATTTTAGGCGACCTACCAGACTGATAACCTTTCAATAGAGGTAAATATATGCGACCGAGGTAAACAAATGGATGTTGAGTCGTAAGATCGCGACGTTCTGTATGGTAATCTAGCTTGTTTTTACTGCTTCGTTAAAATTAAATTCGCGAGTTTGTTATTTTTGCTACCTCAAAATAAAAGTGGATTGTACGAATGATAATAAGCTATAAAGTTTCTCGTTTTATGGTTGAAATAGTGCCTGTTGCCAAAACAACGTCGAAAATGTACTCTAAAGTGAGCGATTCAATTTCGAACCGGTTCAAACCGTTATTTTTGCTCCCCGGAACTGAACCGGAACTGAACCGAAAGCCGTGAATCCGAACCCGAACCGAGCCGATATAAATTGCGGTTTGACACTCTAGTCTAGATAAAAGAAGAAAAAAATATGCCATGCATCGTACATTAATTTACAAGAAAAATTACTGTTTGCGTTTTTGTTTCTAACGTTTATAATCACCGACAAAACTGGGTAGAAAAATCAAGCAGCTTAAATGCAGCATATCACCTTGCTCCACCTCAAAATTTTATGAAGAAACATAATTTCTCCATCAAATTTTTAACAGTTGCTTTGTGCATTGCGGAAATGAGATTAAATATAAACCGTTTTAAAATACATTAAACTACCCACGCCGACACGCGTGTTTGATTTTAAATTAAACCACCCCCTTTATATTTCTGTCTTTACCTGTATTATTTATTTATTTTTCACCAGCTGAGTGCACGGCTTCAGAATATCCGAGTCTAGAGTTATTGTGCGCTCACCGGCGTTGACACTTGCGACACTCCGCCATGTTTAAATAACGCTTCTACAATAGTGCCTTGATGGTTTGCTTCTGAATCTCGATACAAAAAGAGCGCCTATGACACAATACATAAACAAAAATATAAAATCTCAGTCGAACGCACTTGCGGTCACGTCCGACCTTTCCACAAAGCTGCGTACTAGAGTTCACATTTTCGAGCAAATAAAATTGCTCCTGAAATCATTGTTCGCTCGCATCAGGGTGCACACGTGTACATAACTACTGACAGGCTAATGCGCTTTGTTGTCGTCACAGAGTTCTTTACAGTAGTTGAATTGCAAGGAGTTACCATAAACGTTCCGCGACATTTAGAAAGGTCTCTATCCGCACGCTACTTCGTAATGGTTATGACGACGAGGCTCGCATCGTGATATTCGGTGGAATCAGCAACGCACTCTGTATTAACAATGCAGCCTCATCTGAACACTTAACAATACGACGCTACTTTCAGAGTTCAGTTTCGGCAACAACTAAAATTGATGTTGCGTTCAAACTTTTGGGAACTCTCCCTTGTATCAGCCATTTCCGTGTTACCCAAATAAAATATGTGATAAGTGCAAAGAAATGCGAAATAAATTAGATGCGGGTAAAAGTGAGGGTGGCGAGGAGACAAGAGCGTGCTCAAACGCAAGAGTGCAGAGCTCGGGTTGGAACTCTTAGTGGGTAGACGCAAAGCTATGAAACTGCCCTTGTTTCCACTCGGTGTTCAAACGCCTTTGAACACGGACGCCGAGAGCCGGACACCAGCACTTGACATTCGAACAGTATATATACAAAGCTAGATTTGCGTCGATCCCCTAATCATTCCAACCTGAGATCAGCGCTCTAGAGTGCCCGAAATATTCAAACTTCAGCAGTTTGAATAATTTAAACCGCCCTTTTCTCTCACCAAAGCTTAACCAACCAAGACCCGAACCTAACAAATCAAAATTTGGTTGAACAACTTGGGTTCGATTTTGGTCAAGGTGAGAGGGAGAGGGTTCTCGGCTGCTGGTAGGACGTGTAGCGCCAAAGCTCGCGCGCAATCAATGTTTGCCGGTTCGCGAGCTCACAGTCGGTCAATATTTTTGTGAGAACGTCTCATTGACATACAAAAAGCGAGAGA
>JABSTQ010006770.1:0-41422 GCA_013358835.2 Ixodes persulcatus
GTGTACATTTTCTGAAAGCTTATAAAATTTCTTGAAAAGGTCGTGAACCAAGTATGTTTAATATAAATGCAATTATTCTCCTTCATATTTCGATCTAACCGCTTACTTGAAAGACAAATCGAGGTTTCGCGCGCTACACACTAAACATTGTAACACCCATATTCGTGTAAAAAGGGCGTAATAAGGGTGTAAGGCAGAGAAAACACCCTCTTTACGCCCTTTTTACACGATTTCTGAATATTTGAGGGCGTAAGAAGGGTGTGATGATGATTTACACCCCTTACACGCCCTTTTTACGCCCCATTTGTTGCGATGGTGTTTGAAATCGTGTAAAAAGGGTGTATGGGCAAATTTTACGCCCTTCATTCACACGGTGTGAGAGGGGCGTAATGGTGATGCAGTCGAATTTGCCCACGATTTCATAGCCGTTCATGTTTATTGCTTTGGCCCCTGCGGTATTTTATAGTTAATGTGAGCTGCAGCTAAGAGATCACGCTACAAGCCTTAGCAATCATCATCATCATCATGTATATACTTTGCGTCAACGCTCAATGCCATCAAAAGAAATCGTTCTACATATACTGAGACCCTTCGGCGGTGTTCACTCGGCGTCCGTCGTGTGTCAAGGCATGCACGCTTGGAGCGATATATTGTGAGCATGGGTTAACTGTAGCCATCTGTTGTTCTTCCATCCCCTCTGCCGCCCCCGCTCCGTTCTTTCCTTTCAAATTGCTCCCCGCAACCCGAGTTCTATATAGCCAACGAGCCCTCGCCGTTCAAACCGACCGTCCATTCTTCTCGCCCTCAGTTCCCATCGCCCAAATGTAAACACCAGCCAAGTCGACTCTGTTCGCAAGCCCCGGCTGCTGACTTCTTCGCCGCAGCTGTAACCTTACCCCTCACCTCATAAACTAGCCCCGCCCTCGCCCCCGCCCCCTGCCATCGCCTCTTCGCCTCAAGATACTCCAAGCCCACGTTCTTCTCTATACCCAGTTGCTTCCGCCCGTCCCACTGACTCAGACGTACCTTCCTTTTCCGTAATAAACAGTTATCTTAATCTTTAAACTTGTTCTTTCTTCCTGGGGCCTACCACCGGCCCTCAGAATATATACAACAGATGCAGTGGCGTCACGAGGGTCAGCGGCACCCGGGGCGGTAGCCCGCCGCGACTCCCCCCCCCCCCCCCCGCTCTCGCGTGGCCCCCCGCTCTCGCGTGGCCCCCCGCGACTCCCCCCCCCCGCTCTCGCGGCCCGCCGCGACACCCCCCTGAGCGCTGATCCCCGGGGCGGTCCGCCCCCCCCCCCCCCCCCCCTCCCTTGTGACGCCACTGAACAGGTGGCAGCGAGAGAAAAAGAATAAGGTGCTGCAAGAATGAAGCATTGAGACTGCCGGTTCGACGACGAGTCTTCAGCAGCCATCGCTGTTCCTGCCAGTGGCGTCAATAAGGTCAGCGGCAAGCGGGGCGGTAGCCCGCGGCTCAACCGCCCCCCCCCCCCCCCGCTCGTCGCCCGCCGCTGCCCCCCCCCCCCCCCACTTCTCGCGGCCCGCCGTGATATACCCCCCCCCCCCCCCCACCCACTTCTCGCGGCCCGCCGCGATACCCCCCCCCCCCCCCCCCCCCCAAGGCACCCCCCTTGTGGCGCCACTGGCTCCTGCAAACGCCTGGCAAGCCCGCCGTTATGCATGTATAGCGACCCTCACGGTCAGCACAAGCGGTTTACAAAAGAAGATGAAGAAAAGGCGGGGTCGCGCGGCACGGGCACATAAAAGCAATCCTACCGCTGTCTGTACTGGGGGGCTATGTTGCGCTTTTTGGACTCTCAGGAGACTAGGAAGAAGGAAGTGACGTCAACAACGCAGCAAATGCAGATTGGATGTTGATTTTGTTTTCTTCTGTCAACATCCAATCTGCGTTTGCTCTAGTCGACGTCACTTCCTTCTTCCAAGTCTCCTGGGAGTCCAAAAAGCGCAACATAGCACCCCTGGTCGCTCTCATTCCAGCTCCTACAGATTTGGTGACCCAGTATCCGACTCACGCCTCCCACCCTGCTGCTGTTTCCATGGCTCACGCCGACCCATCAAACGTTCCTCACGGCGACGATCCAAAACATTCGGCTTCCGCCTTTTTGTTTCAAAAATCCCCGAGTATGGCTCATGCAAGTCGAGGCACAGTTCCGTCTCCGGCACATCACCAGCCAAGAGACGAGATACCTTCACACCGTCTCCTCCTTGCCAGCCGACGTAGCCGAGGAACTGGCCGACATTCTCTCCACACCGGATCCGGTCAACCCCTTCGATCATTTGAAGGCAGCCATCCTTGATCGGAAGTCCGAATCGGAGCTCAGCAGGCTGCAACAACTTCTCACCACAGAGGAACTTGGTGACAGACGCCCGTCGCAACTCCTCCACCGAATGCGCCAGCGGCTGGGAGACCAAAATCAGGACCCCAACAACCATCTCCTCCGTGAGTTGTTTCTCCGTCTTCCGCAGAACATGGTTCTGGTGCTAGCGGCTGCGGAAGACATATCACTAGACAAGCTTGCTGAGCTTGCTGACCGAGTCGCAGACTATTCGAGGTCCCCTAACATCAGCACCGTTACTCAGTCACCAACAACAACGGAAGACTCAAGATTTTCTCGTATCGAAGACCGCATTGATGCTCTAAGCCGTCAACTTGCCACCCTTGCACCTTTGACGCGGCATCGCCAACCACGGTTCCGCTCCCGTCGACGCTCGAGGCTCTCGCTTCCCGTTCCCTGGAGCGCACTTCCTCCAACACAGGTGAGGACAACACTACCTCGGGTGTGTGCTGGTACCATCGTACCTTCGGAAACGCTGCCCGCAAGTGCACCCTACCTTGCTCTAGGGCTGGAAACTAGATGACCGGGCACTGACGGCGGCAAGCGGCACCGGTCAACAGGAAAGCCGCCTCTTTTACGTCGTAGACAGGGTAGCTGGCCATCGCTTCCTTGTCGACACTGGGGCCGAGGTGAGCATACTACCGGCCTCTTCTTTGGACCGACAACGGAAGCAAAAGACCTCCCCGCTCCAGGCGACCAACAATTCCCCAATTGCCACCTACGGTCAGCGGTTCGTCACACTCAACCTCGGACTGTGCCGCACATTTCGGTGGCTATTCATTGTCGCCGATATCAAGCAGGCTATCCTGGGCGCTGACTTTCTCAGCTTTTACAACCTTGCCGTAGGCATTCATTCACGGCGCATCATTGATTTGACCACACACCTCTCTGTGAATGGCGTGCTCTCAACCACCACGACGACAGCCATTCGCGCGTTTTCGCCATCGTCAGACTACGAGAAAATTCTTGCGAATTTCCCGAACATCATGAGACCGCACACAGGAGAGTCGCCGGTGAAACACACCATCACCCACCACATCGCTACCTCTGGCCCTCTCGTTTTTGCGCGTCCTCGTCGACTGTCTGGAGAACGCCTCGCCATCGCTCATCGCGAGTTCGAGCACATGCTCGAACTTGGAATCGTTCGTCCATCGTCGAGTAACTGGGCATCACCTCTTCACATGGTCGCCAAGAAAGATGCAGGCGACAGGAGACCATGTGGTGATTATCGCGCCTTGAACGCCAAGACTCAACCTGACAGATACCCGCTGCCTCACATACAAGACTTCACCGCGAATCTGGCTGGATGCCAGATCTTCTCCAAGATCGGCTTGGTGAAGGCATACCACCAGATTCCGGTGGAGCCTGCAGACATCCCAAAGACCGCCATCGTTACACCTTTTGGCCTCTTTGAATATTTGAGAATGCCATTTGGCTTGCGGAATGCCGCCCAGACTTTCCAACGCACCATCAACGAGGTGACGCGCGGCCTAGATTTCGTATTCGCTTACCTAGACGATATTTTGGTCGCCAGCGCATCGAAGAAAGAACATGAGGAACATCTGAGCGCCCTTTTTACCCGGCTTGACGACTACGGTTTGGTCATCAACCCCAACAAATGTCTTTTCGGCGTGACCAACATCGAATTCCTGGGCCACCTCGTCACCCCACAAGGCATCAAGCCTTTAGAGACCAAAGTCACCGCCATTCGTGACTTTCCTCAACCAACATCTCTAAAAAAGTTGCGTGAATTCTTGGGCCTACTAAACTTCCATCGTCGGTTCCTGCCGAAGTGTGCTGAGTTACTAAAACCTCTAACTGACCTGCTCGCCACCAAAAAGGAAGCCTCGGCGTCTCTGAATTGGAGCGAAAGTGCAGCGTCTGCCTTTTCGTTAGCGAAACAGGCACTTGTTGACTCCGCAATGCTCACCTATCCTGCCGCAGACACACCGCTCCGACTCCTCACAGACGCATCAAGCGTAGCTGTCGGTGCGGTTCTTCAACAGAACGTTTTTGGCTGGCAGCCGCTCGGATTTTTTTCACACAAACTCAAAGACGCTGAACAGAAGTATAGTACCTTCGCACGGGAACTTCTAGCAGTGTATCTATCCATCAAACACTTTCGCCACTTCATCGAGGGCCGGGACTTTTACGTTCTGACCGATCATAAGCCCCTGACATTTGTGTTCCATTAAAACCACACCGACTACACCGCGCGCGAGATCCGGCACCTCTGCTTTATCTCAGAATTTACCGTTGATCTCCGACATGTCAGCGGCCAGGAAAATACTGCTGCTGACGCACTCTCTCGCGTAGCAAACATTACTTCAGCTCAACATCCAGTGGATTTTGAAGAGCTAGCAGCCACTCAAGACGATGACCCCGAGCTGCAACGCCTTCGTGACTCTTCTGTATCTCTCAAGTTCGCTGACATTCCTCTACCTCTTTCTCCAACAACCGTCAGTTGCGACACGTCAATCAGCTCCTACACATGTATGCAGTGGCCCCGGCTCTTCAAGTATACATTCTGTCATCGGGAAGCGACGGCCACCCACCCGCCGGTCGCAAGGCCCTTCTTCCCTGCCTGGGGGGTGGAAGGCCAGCGAATATTCTGCACGTTGCCAAAAAATCAGCCGCTGCTAGCCGCAACATCGTCGGGCAAGGATGATGCCTTGTCCAACGAGTATGATGTTGCACTAGCAACACTCGAAGATACTATACGTCTCAAGTATGAACGTCGTCGTGGAACGGCACCGCTTCAGTCAGCGTGTTCAGTTCCCTGGCGATTGAGTCCATCGACACATTTGTCGGAGCGCTATATACGGAAACTTTCGTCGACTTGCGACTTCGGCCCTATAAAGTTGACAATTTTATTTGGGACTAAGTTGTCGCGAAGACGAACAGTGACTTCTTCGAGAACGACTTCTGGAAGGTTCAACGCTGGCGCTGGTACGTGCGCTTGTCTTCGCAAGGAGCGTCGAGGAAACTGCCCGGTACTCGAGGGAGCCATCATCATCAGCCACGTCAGCGAGCGTCGGAAAGGTGGACAAGAGCCGGGATCTGCCCGCAACTAAAGCAGCTACACCATTGCTGAAGTCCAAGAGCTGTTACCGTTGCGGTTCTCTGCAGCACGTTGCTAATTCTCCAAACTGCAAGGCAAGGAACAAGACCTGCAGCAAGTGTGGCAAGGTGGGATATTTTCAATGCGTCTGCAGAAGCGAGCAAATGTCCAAACGACCTCTCGCTATTTGAGGGCTTGAGTGCGACGAAACTTCTGAAGTCCTCAGCGTCCTGCACCTCGCCGAGGGGCATACTAGATGCATGCGCATAGAAGTGAAAGTACAGGCAGTTACTGCAACATTTCTAGTGGACACCGGATCTGCAGTTTCAATTTTATCCTCTGCAACTTACTCGAAGCTCTAGTGTCCGTTTCTGCTGCAGCAAACCTCGGCAGTGCTCTTCGACTACTCCCACCAGAACATCGCTGGTCGGGGATGCTTCGTTGCTACTGTACTTTTCCGAGATCGTCATGCAGAGGTACCCTTTTATGTTGTCTTTGTCGGAACAGACATCTTGGGAATAGATGCAGTCACTGCCCTATGTCTGCAGATCAACGATACGTCTCTGAACTGCTTTCACACTACTCAAACACCACCGAAACTCTCGCCTGACCTGTACCGCCAGTTTCCTCCTTTGTTCGATGGCAAATTAGGGTGTGCAAGAAGCTTCATACACAAGGTCAGGTTATCTGAGGACGCCAAACCTGTTGCTGCCAAGCTACATCGACTGCCATTCTCTGTGAGGGAGCAGGTCACGAAGAAAATGAAGCGTCCTGAGTGCGAGGACCTTATTTTAAAAGAGTCGACAACTCGGTATGTGTATCACCCATTCTCGTCATGAAGAAGAAAACTGGGAACGTCAGGCTCTGCAATGACCTACAAGAAGCAAGCAAAGCAGTTGTGGTGGACAAGTTTCTTCTGCCACACGACGAAGAGGTGCTGCACAAACTCCATAATGCCAAGTACTTCTCTAAAATCGATTTGGCAGCTCCCTATCAGGTCGTCCCGAGCCCGGAAAGCGGAGACTTGACAGCTTTTATAACAGATGACGGACCCGTACAGATTTAAGCATGTCTGTTTTGGTCTTGCTTCTGCATTTCAGAAGGTGATGGTTACAACCTTGCGGGGTTGCAGAAATGCCTTCTGCTACATCGACGACATCATTGTGTTTGGTAGCACTTCCGAACAACATTATGAGAACGTGAAGCAAGTACTGCTCCATATTGGAAGTGCTGGATTAAAGATTAACGACAAATGTCTTCAATGCTCAAGAACTGTCATTTCTTGGATACACAGTCAGCGATAAAGGAGTGCGCCCACTAGAGAGCAATGTGGATGACATCCAGGCTGTGCCAGCACCCACAGGTGTTGCTACACTGCACTCTTTTTTCGGCATGGTGGGTTACTATATGAAATTGATACCTTGCTACACTGAAGTTGTCGAGCCTCTTCGCAAGTTGTTGCGGAAAGAGACACCCTTCAAGGTGGAGCTCGGCAAGACACAAAATCACAAATATATGGTTGTGCTACTCAAAAAAAGATCTGGACAGGAAGGTATACACGACGTATCGGGCGGACGCCTTTCTTCAAGCGGCAAGACAAGCTTGTATCGAGCATGTGAAACACTTGTTGTCAAGCAAGTGCTTGCAACTGTTTGACTTTTGCTGGGAAATCATAGTCACTACTGATGCGTTTGCGGCTGGCCTTGGGGCAGTGCTGCAACAGCAGAAGGGCCTTGACGTGGTGACTGTGTCATTTGCGTCTAGGAAGCTGTCACCACAGGAACAGAAATACTCCGTAGGTGAGCTGGAGGCATTAGCCTGCATGTGGGCTTGTGAACATTGGAGGGTCTACCTTTGGGGCCGTTCCTTCACGTTGTGTACGGATCACCAGGCTTTAATAACGCTCTTAAGTGCGAAAGGAGCAGGCCATCAACCTTTCAGAATTGCAAGATGGCACACCAGGTTGTTGGCATAGAACTACACGATGAAGTTAAAAAAATGTGACAAGAACGTAGTCGCAGTTGCCCTGTCAAGACTGCCTCACCAGCAGGAGGTCGTGGATACAGACCCTGGAGGTACTGTCTGTGTCATATCGTCATGCGTCGCACATCAGGAGTTGGTGGATGAGACACAACGTGACCCCTTGCTTCAAAAGGTCATGGAATGGGTGACGTCAAAGTGGCCACCAGTCAAAGACATTACTGGCTACTGCCGTCCCTTTTCATTGTGTACGAGATGAGTTGTCCGTTGCTGTAGATCTGCTTTGTGGGGAGCAGTTTGTGGTGCCTTCTTCGCTGATCGACCGGCTTGTGGAAGCAGCTCACGAGTCGCACCCAGGTACCCCCCAACGAAGCAACGGCTCCGGGAACAATACTGGTGGCCTGGAATGAGCATGCAAGTGGAGCTTCGGATCAGGTCATGCATGGTCTGCCAGTCCGTGAACAAGTTGGCAAAGCTGGTCATACCACCTATGCAGCCAGTGATCTTCCCTTCAGGGCCGTGGAGGAAGCTAGGCATTGATGTGGGTGGGCCTTTTTGCAAATGCACCGCTCAGCTGTCGTTTTGCCATTAACCTAATTGACTATTTCAGCAAGTGGTCTTAAATCTGCTTCACTCAAACTGTCACCGCTGGTAAGGTCATGTGTTTCTTACATAGCATGTTTAGCCGTGAAAGCTACCCTGATGAGCTCGTACGTGACCACGGACCTCTAATCACTGCCAGCGAGTTCGAGACTTTGTGTGAGAGAGGGGAATCAAGCAAACAAACAAAGGGAGAGATTTAATCGTGTACGTAAGAGTATGTTCTGGTGTCTACAAGAACAGCGTCCGCTCAAAGAAGCAATTACATAGTACCTAAGGGTGTATCGCTGTACTCCACATGAGACTACTGGTGAGAAGCTTTCTTTACTTCTGCACGGCCCTCATCTCAGGACAAGGCTCGACTTGGTGGGAGTACCCTCTTCTTACTTTTCCAAGAAGCCTGAAGGCCCTACGGCGAAGAGTAGCCAAGAATCAAAGTGCGAGTAAGGTCTACACCTACCGTCAGCAAGCGGCCAGATCTGGGCCGCTACAGTGATCAGGCCAAAAAGTTAGGATCAAGCGGCCTGGACATGTGCCGAAAGGGACCTCAAGTTATTCACAGCCATTTACTGTGGTAAAACGTCGCCGGCAAGAAACATGTGAACTGGACGATGGCCAGGTGTCGAACCGGGAGCGTTTGGTGCCCTTTATGTGTATCTGAGCTGTTCCATCAATTCCGTCAAAACCAGCGAGTCAGCAAACTTCACAGCCCGAGACTGCTGAACCACAGCCACCCATATCAGAAGCAGCGAGCCAGGACCTGGTGCAGTCCGAAAGCGGTGAATTTCAGCCAATCTCATCGCAAGCAGCTGACCACAGGTCCCAGCAACCAGAGATTGCCTTAAGAGCAACGAAGTTCATCAGGAGCTGCTGTCCGACAACCAGCTCAAGCACAGAAGCGTTCATCAAGGCCACAGCAGAAACCAGCACGATTCGCCGATTTTAGTCATTAAGAAGGAACTTGAAGCATACAGCTTGTGAACTGTCGGAACTCTTCAGACATTTTTCTTAGAGCGTGAACCTAATTTAATTCTAAGTTGCGTTATATAAATTCAAATGTGCTATTGTTACTTATTTAGGGAGCGGTAGATATGGTATTTTATAGTTAATGTGAGCTGTAGCTAAGAGATGGCACTACAAGCCTTAGCAATCATCATGTATATACTTCCACGTCAACTGCCATTAAAACATCATTCTATTCTGAAACCCTTCGGCGATGTTCATTTTGTGTCCGTCAAGCGTGGAGGCACGCCTGGAGCGATACAACAAAACTTTGCTGATGTACGTCAAAACAAACATTGAGTATAATTAATTGCCACATGAAGTCACATATGATTAGAAAGTGCTAGAGAATAGTTTTTGCAGCTCAGACAGCCTATAGATGCGACATCACCTTTCTCGAGCTGTTTCTTTGAACCAAGACAAAAATGTCATTCGTGCATTAGCACCTCTAGTGACCATGTCCCTGCCATCATCCCATGCCGGGACACTACCTACATGCCCTGGCCAACCTGCAGTCACCGCTCTTCGAAATCTTCCCGAGAATAAAAAGAAACATCTCCTGGCGTAGATCAACAACACCTGGAACAAGGGGCATGCATAAACGTATATTGGACAGCTGTAAGCTATCCAGTCATCCCAGTCCCCAAGGACAAAAAGTTGCCAAAACTGATGTCCAACCTTTGCAGGATCATGGAGAGGATAGTGCTAAGACTCTCCTGGCTTCTTGACCACAACGACCAAAAACTACAACCCAATCGGACAGGCTTCAGACCAAACTTCTCAATGCAAGACAGCCTTGCTACCATTAAGAATGCCGTTCAGAAGACACTTTGAGGTTGCAATCCCCCTCTCAACGCTATCTTTTTCCCACCATTCTACGTGATTCATGTCAAATGGAGCAATGTACCATTATTAAACAAATTGAACATACTCATTCTAAGTAACTGTTGAAGTAGATAGTATGGAACAGCTTGCTCCATCTCTAATTCAATAACCACTCATTCGGGCCATTTCCACTTGAGGTTGCCCAGCTTGGGTTCATTACATTTATTTTCATTGTCACAGAAGATTTAGCCTCTAATACATGAAGCATTATATACACAGGACGGGTCCTACTACACCAGACACAAGAAGTTCTAAAGCTACAAGGCTATACAAACAGTATGCACCATTCAAAAGAGGAAAACATGACAAAAAAGCAAGACAAAAATACATAAATCGGAAAGAAAGCAATTGGAACATTTCACAACAATTCAGCTTCTGCGCTGAGGAGTGAGAGTCTGGTTCAAACAAAAATCTTTTAAGAGCTTACACGACATAGTAATTAAGCATTATCAGTCCTTCGATGCCCCTGGTCTGGAAACTCTCCCGCTGCCGTTTCGGAATATGGTGGGGCGTAACATAATAGAGAAATGAAGCAGTCTTGGGGTGGGGGTTCATAGTGCAAAAGCTACGAGGCCATCTGCGAATGAAGTAGTCTTCATCTAAATATTTTATTTACGGTATATTTATTCATAGCTAGGGTTTGGACATCTTCAGACAAGGCAGCATTGACAGGCTCTAACCATCCTTAGTATACTGACGAGCCATGAATCTCATTGGTGATCTAGGTCATAATTGCTTCTATTAACACACATCTATCTCCCAAGTTGATTTAATTGATGGGTGCGCTTTTTCTTTTTACAACTTTGAGTTTCAAAAATGCCTTCTCATATTACATGTAAACAAGGTTACGGCTAAAACTTGCGTTTAAAAATGTGATTGGTTCAATGAACAACGTAAGGGCTCAAGCGAACTGGTGTTGATTAAAGATATAGTGACAAAACCCCGAGACTGCAGGCATAAACAACTACAGTCTCGGGGTTCTGTCGCTATTTATGATTGGTTCCTTTCAAACACTAGTAACACTTCTGGTGCTTCAGTTTTTCTCTAGGAAAGCTCACCCATAGTACAAAAGTTTTTAGACCAAAGGAAAGACCGCGGCATCATACACTCAAAACAAACCGTGACGCAGATTAATGACATGTTTGTTCATCTTTTCCTTAACAAACAATGGCTCAGTTTGGAAGTTATGGAGGTCACCCAAAACAACGGAATCTGCAGTCACATGCACAACATACAAATGAAGATGTTCATCGAATTCAATGGTCTTGAGCAGGAGTGCAAGAACCAAAATACTTCGGTTTACAGAGAAGAGCTCACATACTTGCACGAACTCAGGATGTTCATCTTCACTTACACTTTGGACGAGTGCACTACCCTTTGTATATACAAAACCATCAATGGCAACAGACGTCAAAACAAATGCAGTATCCCTTGCAAGGTCATGCTCCGAAATGTGCAAACGGACCATTTCTGGGAGGTGCTCATACAAGATGGGCTTACAGCCTGTTGTCACAATTGTGTTCTCGCTGCTTACTTGCGTGGCAAGGTAAGTTTCGAGGTACTGATGCCTCGCAGCTAGCGTGTAGGCAATATTTTTGAAGTTGCGAACTTTCCGAGCAACGTCCTTAAAATACTGATGTTTCGACTCAAAACGCATTGCCCACAAGCTAACGAGGGGACCATACCTGTAGATGTATGAAGGGTAATGTATCAGGTAATGCAACTTGCATGGGACAGGTGTGTGTGGAAACAGTGCCTGAAAATCTAGACAGAAGAAGTGAATCAGGCGCTGAAGATAAGGCACATGTCTAAGAGGGACCTTGCGGCTCATGAGAATGTCGACAATCTTTCTCAGCAACAAGTATGCTCCCCATACCTCATTTCCCGACGGAACACAGAGCCCAACATACAAAGAAAAATTTCTGAAGAAGCAGAGTATCTGCGAAGCACTTCCTCTGATGTTTGATTTGCCCTTTAAGTAGTCGCTTGAGATTTCCTCGGGTTTGTTTCTGGCATCATATGGTGGATAGTCGAGGTTAAGAATACACAGATTCAGTGCACTAAGAGTAAAAAACTTATGCGAGATCAAGTGTGAAATTACATGCCTCATTACAAATGGTATTACACCTTCAAGCATGTCGTGCATTAGATCAGGAGGTAAATGTTCAGTTGGCTCAAAGCCAGAGAAGGTCAGAACACAGGGAGCCCGCACTCCATAAAGGGAACTAGTTGGTGCCCCAGACATTAACATTTTGATATGGTGTTTATGTCCAGCAGGACTTCGCTGAGTAAAATCTTGCTCAAGATGCTTGTAAGAAATTTCATGACGGAGGGCCATACAAAACCTACAAATTCGGCCATGGCTAAAACTACATTTAAACCCTCCAAGTCTATGACTGGAGAGGTTGTCTCCAGTCATTGCAAGAACCGAGCCATAGAGCACTTCGCCATTCACAGAAATGCCTTTTTTCTCGAGTCGTGATATGTCTCTTACAAGTGGAGCAAATATCTTGTGCAGGCCATATGAAGCTACAAACTTGTCTTTCACCAGCAGTGCAAGATGTATTCCAGACAGGCGAGATCTCACCTTTTGGGGAAAGTTTAGAATTGAGTAATAAACCGCGGTCAGTTTATGCTTGCCCCTTTTGCTCCCAAGCGGGTTACACACCTCAAACTCGTCGCTGTATAGTTGTATACAGATTTTCTTTCTGTCACCTTGAAAGAATGTGTGATCACGGTAGGCAGTGCCATCGAAAACAGTAGTCAAGTAACCGTCCTCCACAGGCTGGTTGTAGAAATCACTCCACACACTTGGATTTTCAAGTGTACACTTCAGCATTTCACACACAGAAACATATTGAAAGGTGTCGACTTTTCCATTTTTATCCGTCCCCAGGACCACAGTCTCTGGCTCCACAAATGGAAAACATTCTTTCCAGTGGCGATTGCGGCCACTCCTAGTTTGGAGTTGGTCCAAATCAACCAAGGTCTGGGACCTTTGCTGCAGTAACATATTCAGATCAGATGTTGGCGGTTTGCAATGCTCAGCAAACCTTTCAAGATAACATATAATGTCGTTTGCAATTTCGTTCAGTGTGGATTCAGGAAGCCGTCTTCCCTCTTTCCATTTTAGGAAGAGTAGTGAAAGCGGTTTTACTAAGTCCCCATCGTCTTGCATGTGTTGGTCACTGCAAGATTCCTCGTTGTCCTCGACTTCTGCCAGGGGCAGGTGTAGATTGCTCCCGGCACCATCGGGTTCATTGGGAGCCGCAGTAGCATCATCTTTAAGCAACATGGCATGGTTACGAGTAACATGTTTTCTGTACGACACATACAGGGAAAATGTTCGGAGGCAGCCCTGTAGTCCGCAAGTCCAGTTGCCTTCATGGCCATGTTTAGCATGAAAATGCCGAAAAAGTGACCCCAGAGTGAATGTCCTCCACTTGCACTTAGGGCAGCAGAAATATCGAACTCCAGCCATCTGCAGTAGACAAAAAAGAAACATGTGAAACAACCAAAGGTGTGCCTAAACCATGCTTGTCAACTTTCCTTAATTTGTGGGGGGCGGGGGGATGAGCTGTACTTGGTCTCACCTTACAACGGACTAAAGGCCAAAAGTACGGACTGCCAGAGCCAATCACAAGCCCCTTACAAACTGTGCGGTATTTTGCTTCGATGCACGTATCACTGCCCGCATCTCGGATCACTGAAGGGGATGGGCGAACAGTGGTTCGATTCAAATGGCACCGAGTCATTCACAAATTTCACATTGCAAAGAAAGTTACGACATACCGTATTTACTCAAGTAATAGCCGCACTACTTATGAACAAGGCCCTTGCTTCTACTTTCCCGCAAAGCAATATATACAGCCAATCATTGTGCTGCGCATAAATAACATAGCGAATAACCAGATCGAGAACACGATTCTCGATACAAATGCAGTCTTCACAGACGGTATCTTCGCGCAAAGACGTTATCTCTGTCCTGTAAACTGCTGGAGTCATGTTGTCGATCGCAGTGATTGGAAATCAGCGTGCTTTGCAACAAAGGGAACCCTCGGGTTTTCTGCATAAAGAGTGCGGCTATTACTCGAGTAAATATGGTACAGGCTCTTTGCAGTGTCAAAGCTATTGGAATGACACAGCACATTATTCGTTAATCCCTAATCAATGTTAAGCATGTAAGAGTTTAGTGTGGAACGTGATTGAACCTGGAGGCCCGTGGCTCTGACCTATAAGCCCATCGTAGGGTGAGACAAAGTAGCCAAGCCTGCTCCACGGAACTTTGTGGTGTTTCAGCATGGTGCCGAATAGTCTTGGGCCGAACTCTTTTATTTAATTGTGAAAAAATGGTGTAAAAATGCAATTCACATTTCTTTTTTTTTTTCTTTTTAAAGTTAATGCAGGCCAGTAATATAGCCAAGCAGAAGTGGATACGTCGGGCTTCTGCACAAGGACTTCTGACGTATAAGACATTCACCGGTTTCGTCTGACATGTATTATTTAGACTCTGCATTTTGGGTATGTCCAACATACCTACAGCGATAGAATGTACCAAGTGGTCCGATGACAGAAACCCATTTTAAGTAAGTTGCAAAAATCATTTTGCACTCTACAACATTGCAATTTGCCTCATGTGTGGCTACGTGGTGCATTTAATTTGAAGAGTGGCTAGCATTTCATCGGATGTAACGCTAGCCACTGCGATTTATTTTAACGGTTACGGCTTCCTGAACCTTTATCTATCAGTAAACATAAATGTAAGTATCTGCACAGAAGGGCTGTTCTTTAATGAGCCCAGTAAAAGAGGCCCGAAATTAGGCTTGTTTATTTTCGGCTGAATACATAAATGAGAAACATGTGCAAAAGGAGGAGGACATGAAAAGCAACATTTAGGGCAAGGCTGGGCAGGGATACTCGGAAAAGTATTCTCGGATACAAGTAGTGAGATACTTGTTTTTGAGGGCTAAAATACACATACTGAGATACTTTTGTCTCTGGGGTGTCGGGATACTTAGTATAGGCAACCTGCAATGCTGTTTGGTTTGGCGCTATCTAGTGACTGAAGCAAGAAACAGTGGGTATGCCTGGGTGTGGTGGCTGCATTGTTCAAACGTGAGCTATTACTCTGGAGGTGCCACTTAGCTTAGTATCTGAAGCAAGAAATACTGGGTAGGCCAGGAAGCCGTGATCGAATAACATGCCAGTACGGTGGAAGCTACGGACCTGGCGGGTCAATCGGAACAAGCCTCGGTCAGGGTGAAATCTGGACAGTCTTGATGTCGCGAAGTAAGGAGCGGTATGTTAGAAAAGTAAGGAACGGTATGTTAGAAACAATTTCTCTGTGAATTCAGCTTGTTTATGAACGGAGTTGGCCATGCAAACGTTCAGGGTTGTTTGCTAAGGCGTTCTGTCAGGGTTCTGTCGCCGTAAGGCTTGAATCCATTTCGCACGCTTTAAGTGTTTCGCCAGTAACTGATATTTTCGTTTGGGGGAGGGGGGTACTTTTCATGTGGCAAGACTTGAATGTGTATAGCGCACGCCTAATGAATGGAGAGCTTTGTCCGGTTAATCTTTACTTGAGTACCGGGTACGGCATGATTCCGTTACACAACCTCTCGTGCACACTAACTGTCGTTTCATAGCGAGTTTGTTTCACACGCACTGACACCGTTCGAGTTGCCTCCCAGAATGCATCGCACCCGCAGAGTGTCGCACGGAGAACTGACCTCGAATGAACTTGCCAAATGCACCGAGTGCAGAAGACCGATGCGGCCACCATCTATGTTGTAGAAAGAATACCGACCTCAAACCGAAGCTAGCGCCTTTCTGTTTGACATGATGGGTGGGAATGCGAGAGTGCAGTCACTATCAAGATAAACGTTGGTCACTGCAACCTGTAGTTTTTATTTGCGATAACTTCAAGCAACTTGGCTGTCATAGAGATATTTACAGACGGCGTAAATTTCTGCAACCAGCTGACTACAAAGTAGCTGGAGTTTACACTGGAGAAAAATGATGATGCTGTCCGCACAGAAGCTTGATCCATTTGAGCATGGTATTATGCGTGAACCACTGAAAGGGTATGGCTTAAAATTAGTCTGTTGGAATATCCAACGAAACGTTTCGTGGGACTTTCGATTTCGATCGTAGTTACAGGTGGATCAGAGTTTAGCCTTGGTGAGGGCGTCGAGGACGAGAGCTTTCTCAAACAAATACGACGGGGCAAGATATTGACATAGGTAAATATTAAACATGATGATGTTGCTCAAACCCCAAGTAAAGTCACTATGTTTAGCTTTTTCGGATGCTCTTTGGGCAGTCACAGGTTTCTGCTGGGGAATCTTTGTCGACAAATGTTCAATTTTTCACCCACACACGGATGGTGATAATCTCGGGGGCCGCTGATGGCTTTGTTCTGAGCATTTCTTTACACACTGGTATATTTCAGCAACTGTAAGGCAACAGAGCAATTAAAAACTTGTAAATAAAGCACGAGTTGTCAATTGCTTCCTTCATGAAGTAGCAGACGCTCACAATTGAAGCTCGCGTTCGATTCCATTGCCCGCGGGACACAATTTCTATCAGAAAATCTACTTTTTTCCTTCCAGTTCTGCTGTACGAATGACACATCGTAGCAGACGAACCCTCGTCGTCTGCTCGTCTGCTCCCGCTCCTTGCCGGAGCGAGGCATGACAAGATTGCATTTTGGCGCATGCTCGATTTTCTCGGTGCAGCGAGTGCATGCACATTGTGGGGTACCGACGCTGAAACAAACTCGGACAGGGGTGCAACTACACGTGTAGTGCCGGGCGAAACGAACTCGCTCCACGCTGCGAGTGGGCACGCTTGGGCATGAGTGCCGTGAAACAAACTTGCTATAAGTAAAGCAGAATCTCCCCGCCGTCGCGTTGAGAACTCGGCCACCTGACGCGGGGGATTTGCGTCATAGGCTTCTGAAACGAAGTCTTTTAAAAGTGGGGCAAAAAGGGCGGGGTGTTTGACATCTGGGGCTTTCGTGCACCACCAGCAAAAGACTACTAGAACTCTATAAAATTGTGCATTTGAACCATGTTGGCTGCTATTTGTGCAACTGAACAGCTGTGCGGTGGTGAGACATGACAATGAAGCCAAGCCGCAAGAATAGCGGAAGGAGTCAAGGCGAACCAGCACTGTCTGAGTGACTGAGTGGACGAGAGAGCCGCCAAAAGTGGTGCCTTTCCGTTTCCTGCCATTTCTCAGATTTGGCGCATGCGCCCAGCGATATCTGAAAAGGGTCAATTACAGCCTCGAACCCCCGCCCCCACCCCTTTTTTTTTGTTTATTATTAGAGGAGGCTAACCGCCGAATTCAGAAACCTCACTCAAACTACACTCACACTTAAGGGCCGCTCCACTTCCTCGAGGAAGGCGCGAGGGCCGGCGCTGGCCAATCGCGAGGACGGACCCGCCGTCGCGATTGGCCAGCGCCGGCCCTCGCGCCTTCCTCGAGGAAGTGGAGGGGCCCTTAAGTGTGAGTGTAGTTTGAGTGAGGTTTCTGAATTCGCCAATAAGTCCTGTGTTTTCTGGCGCATGTTGCGCAACTCTGGACAATCTACAAGGAAAAAAATAATTGGTTATTTTCAGGATTGTGGAAGCTTTTTTTTTTTTTACAACAGATGTAACGAGATACCTAAGCCTGGCAGAGTATTGCACTGATATACAAATAGAATTTACAAATGTATCCTAATACAGAGATACATATACTCAAAAGTCTCTAAGGTACTGCCCAGCACTGATTTAGGGCAAACTCTTGTCGAGCTAGGGGACAAACCAAAAAATGCAGTGTCTAGCGTTGAATCCGACGGATGCCGAAATAAAAATTAAAGTTACGTCCGACGTAACTTTACCCCAAGGTTTCGAGTTACGTCCGACGGAACTCGAAACGAAAATGCAATTTACGTCCGACGGAAATAAAACTTCAAGTTACGTCCTGTGTAACCTACGCAAACTTATTGAATGTTACGCTCTCCGGCCGATACATGACGTAACCACAAAAATATTGTGATTACCACGTTACATCCGATGCAGCATTCGTTAATTGGTTAAAATCGCAACTCCATCTGTACCTCCAGGTTTGTTGAGGGGGCTCAAGTGTGTTCCTCGTGTATCAGCGCTGCTGATCGAGGGCGGGCAAGTTCGATGCCCGGAACATTTAATTTTTTAAAACAAAAACTGACAGCACATACGCAATATTTAGTGAACTCACGATGTCAGGTCAGGATGATGAGCTGCGTGTTTTAAACCCCCATTATACGTGATGTTTCAGTTGATTTCTTGCACATTCATTTCTCGTCAGATCGAGCACCTGGTTTTCTGGGGAACGAGATAAAAACGATGTTCAAAAAGTTAGAAACAACGTTCGCGACATTACGTCTTGTTCAGTATCGAAAAGGTGAAATCGTTTCCGGCATTCGGCATGATTAATTGATATCATGAATGCACAAAACATAACGTACTTACGGAAGACAGATAGGAACATCAACGCGATCAGCGTAGCTGCGTTCGATTTACCTAGGGCTGTGTTCCAAATATTACCCAAACGAATCCGAGTTACTCCGGCGGGTCGTGTCACGTGACAACTCAGATTGAAAAGTGCTGAACGCAGTTAGGTTTTTGCGGTTTTTAAAAGGCCAAGGTACAAAAATCCTACTCTGGAGTAAGATCGAGTAAATTTTAGAACACGGCCAAGGGTGTCAAGAGCAGAAGAGCGGACGACAACGGACATCGGCTTAGATACAGGCTTGGCTAACGCCAACCTGCGCTTGGCTTGGCAGGGCGCTGGCTCAAACTGACTCAAATTGGCCTGTAGAGCACGCCAAGCCAAATCCAATCCACAAACGTCCATGTGCGCTTTGTTTCTGTGAAAAGCCGGGGAGACAGGGTCGTAGTTCTGGTTCTGCTCATTTTGGTTCCTGCGGTTTTGAGAAGGTTTCGGCTGGTGTTTTTATTCTGAGCGCACTTGAGCAAGGAAGTGAGCGCCGTGTTGAGAGCATGGCAGGCACAATCTGTCTCGTGTGGATACCGCATGTGGACGTAAAACGAAAGTGTCTACTGGACTCGCCGACGCTCGGTGCTCTAAAAGATGCCGTGGAGGCTTGCTCTATACTAAGTAGTCACGTCAACACAACCGTGGACCGATTCCAGGTAAGTCATCTTTCATCAGTGCATGACGTTAGCGATAGTGAGCGAATTCCAGTTTCAGAACGTTTCCATATGAGCCTCTGGCGAGAGCGCGATCTTAGCTGGCTCTCACTGAGCCAATTTTCATCAAGATATTGCTCGATCGTGAACTCAAAAGCAGAAAGCAAATACAAACAGTTCCCATTTGTCGATAATGGCCATGCAAAACGCAATCAACAGCTGAGAAGGCTCTCGCTCTCCAGAGTCACCACCCCAGGTTAGCGGCCGTACTGCACTGTCTGTTTCTCATCTACAGCAGAGATACTCGTCGCGTCCTTTGAATGGCTGACCAACATCGCAGTGTCTAAAAATCTACACAATTCAGTTTCCCTCTGTTAATTTTGGCTAAAGAGAATGTGAGAAGAATGCTGAAGAGGACGCAGCATTATCACCTTCATTTTCTGCCTTTGTAAAAACAAGTGCTACAGGTGACTGCAACCTTACTTCAAGCAAAGATGTATACTATATGGTGAATTTGAATAAATTAGTTATTGTAATTATTTTTATAATTACCAACGTTAGAAAATAATTGTCAGGAATTCCTTTTTTTTTTTTTTGTTTTCTCATAAAATCTAACTTATTAAATGGTGTTCCCAAGGCAGAAGCAAATTGAACAGGTTGACACTCAAGATGAGCAATTTAGCCATAGCAGTATGGCTGCTAACCTGAGTTTTTTTAACATGCATCGGACAGTAATGATAATGTGTCTAGCAAGCGCGACGAGCATGCCGAGCCATATCGGTCCATCGGACCAGAAGTCTTTCGAAGGAGGTGTACATCGGTCGAAGAAGTATTCCTTCGACCAAAAAAACGGTCGGGGAATTTTATTTAAATTGTCAGGAGGTTTCGAAGAAATAATTTGGTAGACACTTGTTTGGGTAACTAGACAGGTTGTGCTCTTTGAAACCGTTGTATCTTTTCCCACTTCTCTCATAAGTTGAGGCACTTTCTCATACTTTTATGCAGCATTGAGATACAAGTGCTTCTATTGACGAAGGGATTGTGTGATGCATAACATTTGAGTGGCATATTTTATTTGTGCAGGTGCTGGACAAGGAGTTCCACGATTATTTAGACTTGTCGGATGCTGATGAGATAGCCCCGATGTCATCCATAAGAATTCTGCTGTCCGAAGCTACAACAACCCCCCTTGTGATCACTGTACGAACACATTTCTCTGCAGTTCTATAGTTGTCACAAATTGTGCTAACTATAATTATGCCTAGAAAACAAGCAAGCTGGTGGCAAATCATTATGAAAAGAAGCACCAAGACTCAGGAACACAAAAAGGGGCACAAACACACAGACGGTCATTGTTTTATTTGCAAGATTTCGTAGTGCCTTTGAGCTTTCTCTCTTATGAGCTGTTTTTGAATAGCAGCCTCCATGCAGTTTCCAGTGTAATACATTGAATGCCATTTGTTTGTAACGGCACAGAAAAGCCATATTGTGAAAATTACTGTTAGAAACGAAAAATATAGAGTGAATTTCTTTACTAGTTAATTTTATTGCCTGAAGAAAACTTTACTGGTAGCAAAGAGCATATTTTTATTTAACTATCTAAGTATTGTTTTCTGTATTCTAATAGGAAGTGCACCACATAAGTGAAGACTGCAGCGAGGCAGCATCTAGAGCTGAAGAGGTATCCATCTCAAGCCTTGAAATGTAAGCACCTTAGGATCTCAAGCTTTCTTGTGTTGAATGTGTTTGATGGCATTGCCGAGAATCGGCAGTCTTAAATTTCCTTCTCATTTAAAAATATACAGGCCCATCCAGGCTGACCATGAAGGACATTCCTTCAGGCTGCCGGACTTCGGTCCACTGCACGAGGCCATTCTGAAGAATTCCTTTGTGACCTCAAATCTCTCGAACCAGATCATCGAAACGATGTACCAGGCAATGGTGAAACTGACCATGTAAGTAGTTGTGCAAATTACATATATCTCCTCAGAATGTATTAATACTATTTTCTACTGGGATGGCTATAGCTATGATTGGCGCTGCCACAATCCTAGCCAAGATAAAAGCAGGTTGCAGGCAAATAGGAGGAAAGGAGCACATACCTTGTCTGCCTTCTTCTATAAGTGGGAGGACAAGTGCTTCGTTGCCCATGTTCTTGCAGGCTTGATAACTCGCATTATTCAAATACTTTAGATGAGTTGTACCATATGAGGGAGCGAATACATTAGGGAGTTTTCATAGACTGTGTTTCCCCCTCCGCTAAGCCCTCTGCAACGAAGAGGCCGCTACTGCGCCTGCGCGCCCATAGCCTTGACTGTAGAGTTCCGGGTACCATAGCGGGTTGCGGAGGCCTTAGCGGAGGGGGAAACGCGGTCTACGAATCCCTATTGTCATTAACTGGGTATGAAGTAGGGTATGTGTTTGCCCAAAGTAGCAGTTCACCCTTTTTTCCAGCATCAGTAAAGGAGCAGCATATTTGGGTTACTTTTGTAAGATGTAAAACGTCTTGAAAGCAGAATGAAGCTTATTTGTGGACTTTCCCGGCTCTGTTCACAACAGCTCGATATAGATGAAGCAGTTCAATGAAAATAACTTCTTAAAGGTGATTTACCCACAAATTACTTGTAGCCTTTCCTCATAGCTGGCGCTGACAAATGGCCGAGTCACACGAGTAAGGAGAAGAGTACACCACCGACAATCATAACACTGCCACAGGTGCTCGCCATATTGTTTTATCGAGCTCGCGTGCAACCCTGGCGGCTGATGGCTCTTTTCTTCCGCACTTTTTTTACACAAAGTGTTAATGGGCTGGCCTCTTAGCATTTTTGGAGGCGTCCACGTGATTTACATTAAGCCCACGTGACTTCCGTTCCACATCTTGGAACGGAAGTCTTGTGAGCCGGTGCGCATTCGGTTTGTAGTTGATGTACACATTTTACAAGATAAGTACATCACACCTAATGTCACCACTTTCAAAGGCACTACCATGACTCGAACCGACTTCCCTCAGGTTGGGAGTCTGGTGCTAGACCAACCCAGCTGTCGTAGCATTTGACATACGCAATTTCACAGAGGCATTCCATGTCTGCCAACGCAGGAAGCTTGTTCGAAAATATCATTTCAGAGTACATGTGGGTTAAGGTTTTGCACTTCGGCGTTCAAAACCTACTAGCATTCCTCTTTCCTTGTTGTCACGTGTTATGAACCGCCAAAGTAGTAGATTGTGTGGCCTTGGCAAGCCTTGGCTGCGTTCAGAAACTTGCAAGGTTAGATTCTATGGTTACTCCGGTGGGTCTTTTCACAGTACAACATACATCAACGCTGGACGCGTGTGGGCTCACGAGCATCGTCTGCTTTCTGGAACTTTACAATGGCTGTTTTGGAAAACAATGCGCGCATAAAATGTAACTACCGTACACAGTACCCACTTGCTACACGTAATGTTGGAAGATTCATGGACGTTCCAGCTCGTTCGATAGTGCAGGATCTATATTTTGTGAACATATTCTTTCAAAGATTACGCATGAGGATGTCCGCACTGTCTAGGCACAACTGAGGTGCCTTCATGTGCGCTTTGCGCTATAGGGTGATTTCATTCTTTGTAATAACCAATGGCGACAGCGCACGCTAATGGGAAAAATACAGAGAAGTTGCAGAGAACAAATGACGCCATAGCATTGCCAAAGCAAGAAGCTCGAGCCAAGAGATTCTCGAGCATGCGTTCCAGGTGAACAAATAAAGAACAAAAAGCAAAAGCGTGGCAGCGAAAAATAGTCTCATCTTATCACCATGAAACAAACGTCCATATAAAGGCACTTCAGGCACAACAGGCATACAATGTTCGTTTGTGCAACACATTGGGCAGTTTTAGAATAACGTGCCCAAGGGTTTTACGCACGCAAGGAATAGCGTCGTCATAGGTTTTTTTTGGAGACACTATTTTTAGTGCATGCAATGTGCTTGGGTCTGGTATTCTGAAACTTCTTATTCTGTGTTATTACTGCCTTTGCCACACTCGCTCACCTGGCACAGTAGTATTGGTTGATATCAACCATTAAAAAAAAAACTATAACAAAAAAGTTTAAAGGAAAGCATTCTCGGTGTTTCAATACTAATGGGAAGATTCTTGTTAGTGCACGTGGACAAACACTGACAGACATTTGCACCCGGCCTAACACCATGACTTGTGCATGATCAAAGATCTCAGCCACGAGAACACAGCTGCGTCAGGCGCACGTGCTCGGTCCCCCTGACCGAAGAAAACTTTCTCGCGGCCGGATATTGTTCTAATGCAGCTGCTTATTGACAGTTGCTGTGATTGAAAACAACATTCGCTGTTTGACATATCACCAGAGTTCGGCAATCGGAATCGGATTCCAATGAGTTCGAACTTGCTACTCTTGTGAGCCGAGAAATGCAAAACCTACATTATAATGAAAGAGCCACGGAAGTTTTTTAGAATCGTCTTTAGCGGAAGACAAGTGCCCAACTATATTTAAAATGGCTCAACAGTGTTCAGTTTCACGACATGGTTGTCCAGAGCTGCATTATCTCAAATATGTTTGACCTAACTTTCCTAAATAGGCTGAAACTGACTCAATTCAAGTGTGATAGCCTGCTAGTCAAGCCGACAGCTTTTCTTGTTTGCTTATTCTAAAAGTAGAATGACTACACAGGGGTGTAAGCCTAAAAGTAAAGCTCCCCCCCCCCCCCCAACCCACCCACACGCACACGCACACGCACATTTTGATAGGCAGTGTGTGTGTGGCGCCATTTTTCACGTTTTGCCGAGTAGGATCCACTGAAGCACGCAACAGATGGGTCGCCACAAAATGACTGATAGCAGCACTCTAATTCACCTATTTCACATGTCAAAAATGAGACGCTAGACCCCTTCTCTCTTCCCTCCCCAGCCAAGGAGAACCCCCCCCCCCCCCCCTCCTCAAATAAAGAAGAAAATCTTGGCTATGCCAATTGACACCACACGATTGCAAGCATGTCGACTTGGCTGGTGCCTCATGCTTGCAACTATGTGCAGCAGGAACATGAAGGTAACTTTGACAGACTTGGAATTACACGTGCTTTCCCGCACGAGTTGAGTTGTGGTGGCGGCCACAAGCCCTACTTGCAATCTCCCTTCAAAATGTTTGTGAATTTACAGCCCTGTACAAAAGTGTTTGTTGCCTCGGACAAGTGAAGCACGCGGTGTATTGACGTATTGTAAAATGCATTCTAAAATATGAATCATTCCTCTGTTTCTGCATTTTGCAGTGGGTTTTCTGACGCGCCGCAGTTACCAATGGGCGCCGCCTGATCTAGCAAGTTCGGAGTGTGAGGACTAATTTTTGTATAAAGTAAATTCGTCTGTAGACCGATCTGTACTTCATTTTATGGGCTGTGTGCAGCATAGGGCAAAAGCATGGATGCGAGCGCAAACTCGAACGCATGGCTTTACCTTACTTTTGCGAGCACTCGTGAAAGGAGGCAATTTGCAAAGCCACAAGCTCGTGCCTTTGCCTCTGCTGCACGGAACTCGTAAGATGAAGTATAAGAAAGGGCCTCTGGCTTGTGCCATTTTCAGCATCGGTCAATCTGGTGTGCTCTTCGCTCGCTGTCCGAGGCGACGAACACACTTGCGCAAGGCTGTTGATTCGTAAACATTTCGAATGGTGCATAAATGATTGTAAGTATACTTTATCTCACAAGTTGACTTCAGTGCTGGTGATGGTACGGGAACGAGCGCCTGGCTTTAGGAAATACTCTCTTTGCATGAGCACTCGAGCAAAGAGAGCGCTTCCTAAGGCCAGGCGCTCGTGCCCGTACCTTCGCCAGCACTGAAGCCAACTTGTGAGATAGAGTATAGGGCTTGTTGCCTCTGCCTTGACTGTGCTCGTGCAGGAAAGCATGTGTTATTACAAGCCTGTCAAAGGTATAGTTGTGTTGCTTTTAGAAAGAGCAGAAAGGAAATGCCGTCGACTTGACCAGCACAACCATGATACTTGAATTGAGTCAGTTCCAGCATACATATTTTAGGTAAGTAAGGCCAAAGATATTTTCGATATTGCTCTTCTGGACGGCCATGTCGTGAAACTGAACACTTCTTTTGAGCCGTTGTAAATATACTGTGAATTTTTGTTTTATACTGCGACAAATATTCTTTAGATTTCATGGTTGGGCCTCCACTAAAGCCGATACTAAAAAATTTCTGTGGCACGTTCCATGTAGTGTTTGTGCATTTAGGATTTGCAATTTTCGGCTCACCACATCGAGTTTGGAATCGTTTGGATCTGATTCAGTGTGCTGAACTATGATGTTCTGTCAAACAGCGAATAATGTTTTTAGTCACAGCAACTGTCTATAGGCGGCATTCTTCCTCTGCTTATTCATACAGCCTTATTGGTGAAACTCAGTTTCTTGAGTAGCACTAAAGTACAGCATAAAAAACATTTAAAATTTCCAACTTTTTGAATTGTACAATCTATTCACCTTTGTTGCTGTACCTGCATCGTGGGCGTATCAGAGGGGTGTACGAGGTCTGTTAGAAAAGTATCCGACCTGAATTTCTTCTGCGGAAACACTTTAACACTAAAATAGTAGCATTATCAAAGCGGGGCGAGGACGAAAAGTGACCCACTGACAGTCCGCCAAGGCTGGTCGTAGCATGTTTAATATCAGTTTTGTTAACGATTGCGGCATTGCTTTGATATGAAATTTTGTATTTTCTCGTACTAAACTGATATCCGTCATTTGCTTTGATTCAAATTTTGAGTGGAGTGAGCATGTTTGTAATGGGATTTACACTGAGGAAGGAGCACAGAAAAAAATGGAGAATAAATCATTCCATGAAAGTTTTTCTTTGCCCTCCCTCTCTGTGCTGCTTCCTGGAAGTGTGAGAAATAACTTCCTCTTCTCAAACCAATAGATAACCCCGTTGTGTTCACTAGGTTTAGAAATTTTGTAAAAAGAAGCAAAACCACCTTGCATTCTATTGGAGTATATCACGTTTTAACCCTATAAAATTATGGCTGCCGGTCGCTAGTATATACATCCCATGCACACTACAGTCGCCGCCCGATTATTCGGACTTCGCGGGGACCGAAAAAACGTCCGAATAATAGAGCAGTCCGAAAAATCGGCAGATTGAAAAACTTGCCTTTATTACTTCCAAGTGGGCTTAAAAAAGCCGTAAATGGTGCCTCGTTTCAGGTTACACCTCCGTTTCCGTTCGGCAACTTTCTGTTAGCTTGAGAATCGCTGCCTTCTTTTCTAGCGTTATGGTCGAGTACTTTCTGCACTTCTTAACGACACATCGCGGTGGCAGAACAACAGATGGGGCCATGACGTCCAAGCCAGTGTTGTCCGAACAAGATGAGAGGCGCAAATCCACGAGCGCAAAATGGCGACTGGCGACGCGAAGGAACGGAAAAACAAAGCAAAACGATAATGATGATGATGATGACAGGCAGCTAAATGGATAAAAGGGCTAGCATAGCGTCACCTAGCGGTAAAACTTAAGAGTACTCAAGTAGCGCTGCCAAGCCAAGCCAATCCATTTGCAGCCAACAACATAGAATTCAAAATGGCCGCTTCTCGACGGTGTTTTCCACCGATCGCTCGCGACGATTTTGTCCGAATAATCGAACTTTCGGACTTCAAGCTGTCCGAAACATTGGTCGTGAATATACACTATTTCTATGGGGTAAGTCACGGTTCCGCCTTTAGGTCCGAAATATCGAACAAGTCCGAATTATCGGAGTCCGAAAAATCGGTCGGCGACTGTACATATACTCATCACTAATGCCTTCATAAAATACTATCAATGTTGCTTCTTTTTCTTTCTTTTTTTCAGCTATCCCTCCAGGAAGTTTTACATCAAAGCAATTAATTTGCTTGTGGCCAAATACCCAAGTCTGGCCGACGTGACCGGTACTGGTTATGTAAGTCATGGTTTACCGTGGTTGATCGCAGTGGGGACATACAGTGTATTTAATATAAGACTGGATATAAGTTTCAAAAGAGGACACTTGAAGTAGAAAAACACCTTTTTTCCAAATAATGTCATAGACAGTGAGGGGCATTGGGGCGCGGGCTCAATATTTTGCAATTTAAGTCAAAGCTGAAGCTTTGGAATAATTTGCGGGTTCTAATTTTGGCGACGCGGTGGAATCTCAATATAAATTCCAATGTGTTAGCATTTTACCTGAATCTTTCGTGGGACCTATTTTTCGCGAATTGTAAGTGATTCGCGAAAATCACGAAAATTATGTCCTCTCAAAAATTAAGTTGTTTACAGTATATTTGTTTTAGTTTGCATATCATGGTTATAGATTGGCACTTTTTCATCATCAGCATAGGTTAGGGCATATCTTGGATGTTAGGAAAAAAATTTCTTTCTCCAGTTACTGTCGAGACCAGTTATAACGAAATAGCGGCTACAGCGCAGCGATCACGATTTCCCATTCCCATTTGCACTTTTTCAATTCATTTGTGTCTGTTTTTAACGAAGGAAATTGAGTGGCTCACGTGAATATAGCGAAGAAAAATTTTGAGATAATTTAAGAAAAGAATAGAATTCGGAAAATTTATTAGGTTTCGAACGGCCACACTTTCTGTTGCGGCTTTACCGCATTGCACGCGGAGAAGCCGTCCCGGCATGCCAGAAGGGGCGTTCAGTGTGCTAGCGACAACGTACGGGCGGAGATGATGGGGAGAGCCTAGATTTAAGAGAGGAAACAGTCAGTACGCCTGCATTTAATGGTCGCGTGGCCAGTGTGGCGAGGAAACTGGGTGGAAAGGCGGACACGTTTGCAGAAGGTGAACGCTTTTGAGTTTTGACTTCTTGCATGCTGCAGCTCGTTTTGCAAACACGGCCCACAAACCATATGACCCCGATCGAGCGGTTGCACCGTCTCTTAAATCTGGACTCTTAAATCTGTATGACTGACATGCTTGAGCGTGAACTCGGTGCCGTGCGCACTTCTTTGTTTGCTTCATGATCCTTTTCGGCATCTGGTCAGTGAGGTCGCTCTTGCACGAAGGTCTACTTCGCTCAAGCACTCATTCGGCAAATCATTGCGGCTGAATGGAGAGTCCCGGCACCGCCGGCACCTGATCTGTGAAGATGAAGGCAATCTCCTTGAATCCAAAGCGTGCCATCCTCGACGAAGTGCACATAAGCATAATGAATGCTGTCCTCCGTGCATCATAGCTGTCAACAGGGGTTTCCCCAGGAATTGAAACTAGGGGGGGGGGGGGGGGTCTAAACTTTTAGGGAGGGGGGGACATTGAGAATAGAGGAGTCGTGGCAAATTAAAGTGTAACTGCAAAGAAAAAAAAAAAGTGTTTTTTAAACAGCCTAATTGGGACAAGCATGTCACAAAAGAAATCTTCCGCGAAAACAAAAAACTTTTTAGCAATATTTACGCCACAGGACTAATTTAGTCAGAGTCACAACCTCTCCACATTTGAAACTCCCGCTCTTCGACCCGCGCGGAGAACTACGCCCCGCCCCTCACTCTTGGATTGACTTGGCTGCGGAGTATGCAGCGTCTTGACTCCCGGCCGCGGATTGGGGGGGGGGGGAAGGGGGGAAGGTGCCGTCGAGGTACGCTGGAAGCTAGAGCCGGTTTGCTTTCGTTGTTTTTGTTTGGTCGGGGAAAATGTGGCAACAACGCACGTTCAACATGGTGCCGGTATTGTTTTGGTTTGACGGGCACGATAAGCTCCGGGTTTTGCGAGCACATGTCGCGAAGACATGACCTGAGAAGTGCCTCGGTACAAATCTCGAAGGCCTCCGGAGCGAAATGACGAGAACGTACCTGGACTCGTTTGTCGCTACGCGAACGCCCGATCGCCTGCAGCCAAATAGCATTCAGCTTGTGATCTTTTGGGGCGACATGGCTGCGGGAAGACTCGCTGTCGCGATCACTCATCTCGCAGCATTTTACAGAGCAACGGCGCTGCTTACAGGAGCTGACATCTAAAAAAGGTCGGCATTTGCACGCGCAAGCAAGGAAAAAAAAAGAAGCACGCTAAGAAAGCGAAGAGGAAAACGAAAGAAACAAACTGCGCTATGAAAGCCAAAACCCCGCGTCGCTTCCTATCACTAACACTGGCAACAGCTGCTAAACACACACTACTTCACTTCAGTAAGTCTCACTCAAGCACCTGGGTCAACACGAAACACTGATCACTTCGGCGAAACGACAAGTCGAGGTTGGCGAGACAGGCGGGAGCAGAGACTTCGGCGGCCATGAAAGAATGGCGAAGCTTTTGTTTGTTTTGGCATGAATCCAAACGGAAGTGCCCGTCTTGTAAACCATTTGTAAAAAAATAATAACTCATTACATGGGTTATTCTTTAAACGTAAAAATATGCGGCTCAAAAGGAAATGACAACATATAACAAAGGTTTAACATCCAAGACCTAAGCTCTCAATCAAACTCTTAGCCAATAGCAGCCGATTGGGATTAATGTCACGGAATCCCAACTTCGTGGCGCGCGATTTAAAACGGACGAAATAGCCGCAAACTGAAATCAGTCTCACACAATAAATATTGCTGAAAAAACATTTTCTCGCGGAAAAATTGTTTTTTGACATGCTTGTCCCAATTAGGCTGTTTAAAAAAAAAAAAACTTTTTTTTCTTTGCAGTTACCCTTTAAGGGGGTGCCTTTAGAAAAACAAGGGGGGGGGGGTGTAGGGAAATCACTGGCTGTCAACACAGTTCGTATGTAGCAGGATCTTTTTTCGATCGCTGCTTCTCGCAGTTGGCGAGAAGCGGCTCCGATCTAGCAGAGGTCGCGTGCAGCGAAGCCTTGACCGCTTTCTACAGGCTTTATAAACATGTGCCTGTAACCATGTTTATAAAGTGCCGTGACATCCAGTCAGTAACACTGTTCTGAAAAAAAAAAATATAATTGTTTATTTAAAGCATTTATTATTTGTAGTGGAGGATGAAACATCCTGCGTGTGCATATCGATAATACTGCTACATAACGACTACCTTTATTTTTAAACAGGAATCATGGACCATCGCAATTAGGAACAAGTTCAAGAATGAACGAAGAAAAGTCAATGGCAACACTGTTGTTGACCAGTGCCGGGCAAAGTATGGCGTCGAGTCAAGAAAAAGAACAGTAGACAGGGATGTCGCTGTCACAGAGGTGTTAGAAAGAAAGAAAACGAACAAGCGTCTGGTGAGTTCGCTTCATTAGCTATTAATTTTTGTGCTTTTCAGGTTTACCATGGTACTTGGCATTGCACATGCTAATTTTTCTGCACACTGCCATTTTTTTCCACTGCACAAATGCATGGTATGGGGCACACGCACACAAAAATTAGCATGTTTAACAGCACTGCAAAGTGAATCAACACAGTAATAATGTACCCTTTTCTTATTTACAAACAAAAGCCGCCTCTTGCATCCAAAGGAACTTCCGGTCTATCCATTTTGTCAGACTTCCAGTCGCTGACTCTCGTCATTGTCGCCGTCGCTCGCTAAAGCGCTTACATGCGGTTTGGCTTTTACTTACGGAAACAATGTCTAAAACACGCATATGCAGCGAGAAGTATGACTGCGATAGCCTTTCTGCATCAGCTGAAATTTTTATACGTCGCAATGGTGTTGACTGCCCTTTATTAGTGACAAAAACGAAAGAAGGCAATGAACTTACGTGGTTCTGAAGTCTAGGCCATGATTTTGTATCGTCGATCCATTCACTGTCCGATTCCATTTCATAAATAAGAAAATACAAGAGCTATGTTGAAATATAGATATCAAATGATTAAATGAAAGCCCGAAATATTGAGAAGACTTAAAGAAAATACACGATTTCAATGCGGAACGTAAAAGAACACGAAAACAAAGCTCCGGTGGTTGCCGGTGCAGCACACAACGCGGAACAACAGTGAGAACAACAGGCCCGCAAAGCGTGCGGAGGGTGCACTCACCGGTGGCAGCTCGAGTAACTGACTCCCTGAAAGCATCTATAAAGTTGGTTATTAGTTGTCTTGTTAAAACATATATCTTCCAAACATAAGAACATGATTTTTTGTTACAGTAAAACCTCGTTAATTCAACCCCCGCTAATTCGGATAATTTGTACTGCCGATCCGGTCCCAACAAACGTATGTATTAGTCAATGGCAGCAAACGCTCATTAATTCGGAGAGAACGCGGCGTGCTATGGTTAATTCGGACGAATTCGGCAGGTGGCGCTAGCTAACCATCCGTTCCAATGGGTATGACCACTATCCATCTGAGGTGCACACGTAGTTTTTCCGGTTTTCCCATGGTTCTTCGCTCTTCCGGTTCTCCGTGTTTCGCACCAGTTTTGCTCTGCATTGCCGTGCTTCAGCGCGCTACTCTCCTGGCATCGAAGCGGCAGAAGCATAGCTGCAACCGCCGTGGCTGCAACGGAAAAAGAGTAGCCCAAGTGACCGACGACCGGAATGGGAAAATCGCGACACGTGGGGCTATTGTTCCCGAGCGCGCCGATAGCGAGAGTGACCGTCACGTTTCATGCCTCAACGCGGGGATCCTAAAGCCCGCCATTTTAACAGCAATCTTATCCCTCAATTTTTCGCCGGCCGCCCCCGCGTTGAAAAATCCAACGTGAC
Source organism: Ixodes persulcatus (assembly GCA_013358835.2). NCBI lineage: Eukaryota > Metazoa > Arthropoda > Arachnida > Ixodida > Ixodidae > Ixodes > Ixodes persulcatus. The sequence goes on from JABSTQ010006770.1 coordinate 31,690, forward strand.
TGGAACTCTCGCTATCGGCGCGCTCGGGAAAAATAGCGCCGGGTGTCGCGATTTTGCCGCTCCGATTATTGGTCAGTTGTGCTACTCGTTTTTCGTTGCTAAGAATTTAGGGACGAAAGTGGAAATACTGAGGGCCTTGAAGGACGGCGTCTCTCGACAAGTGATGGAAAGTTACGAAGTCAAGAGAAGCAGTTTGGCCACGTACGTAAAAGTTGAGGCCGATATCCTACGGGCTTTCGAGAGCGAGAAGTTCAACGCGAAAAAAAAAAGCGGCCGTGGAAGTTGGTGCACCCGAAACTAGGAAGAGGCCTTGCTGTGCGAAATCGTCAGCGCACGGGATGCGTAGCTCCGACAGTGCGAGTGCGGTGGAGCACTCGACCGCGCTAAGGAAAGTTGTTGTCTCCGCCCTAGTGTCGTCCAGAAAGCAGGCGGTAATAACAGATTTCTTCTTAAGATAAAGGTATGTCACAAGGAAACGTTTTCGCACAGTTTTCTTTGTCCTTTCGATATTTCGACTTTCGGATAATTCGGACATTTTTGCCGGTCTCATGAGATCCGAATTAACGAGGTTTTACTGTATCTGACAGCCACATCTAGCAGGGGATACTTCGTGCTGCGTATGAACTATGTGCAAAACACTTTTTTTTTGTTCTTGAGGGTGAAAATAAGTATACTGTAGAATACCATGCATCTGCCCATTCCACATTAAGCGCCCATTACCAAATTTGTGAGATCTGAGGAAATACGCACAGTACATTTATATGTAAAATTGATGACTGGACAAGCGCCCATCCCCCATTTTTTTTGCGATTATCTCCAAAGTTTGAGTGAGCGCTTGCCCGGTATTTTACGGTAGTAGCATATATTTAGATTTAAAACCACTATTACTCTTTTCAAATTAGCTGTGAGGAAAATGGACAGAGCATTTTCCATCAAATGGCTAACAGATCAATCACTTGGAAATTTAATGTGAAATAATGAAATTTCATTTTTGCAGGTCATCTTCACTTCGCCTCCGGAGGGAGAAGACTCAAGCAGTATGGCAGCTCATGAGGAATGGTTGTGCAATGAAGGAAGGAAGGTGGCACCGGACGAGGCACTTATAGATCATCGTATGGACATAACCGCCAGCAAGCGGTTGCGAAAGCTTGCATCAATGGGTATAGAGCCCATCCGGGAAGCTTACCCGTACCTCATGGATGCTAGGAGGGTATGCATTCTGTATTGCTCATAGCCCTGCTTTTAAATATTTTTAGGCATTGTGAGCCATTTTCTGATACAGCATGTTTCAAAGCTATGCACATGCAGGCATATGCTTTGTGCATGAATGCTCTAAACACATGCACTGCACCACATACCCTGTGTGTGCTGAAGCAGCAGAGATTTGATTTGATAATTTGATTAAAAGTACAGATAAAGTGAACATCTGAAATCATTTATAGTGGGCCCAGATTAGAAGTGTTCTTGAAATTCAGTATCCACATTCTATAGCACTAATTCACGCACGCATGATTTTCTTTCAGTTCATTCAAGACTTTAGTCGGCAAGCAAAGATTGAACCTGTTGAGTCAATGTCGCAGTGTATTGCAAAAGTCCTGGATCTTGCTATTCAGAAGAAACTAAAATGTAGCATGGAGATCCTGCAAAGCATCTCAGTCAGCTCCACCGAGGATGAGCGCAACAGACGAACGAGGCGTAAGCTCAATTTGTTGCATTTTAGTTTTAAATGCTCACCAACGAGAGACCAAACATTTTCCGGCATCCTAGAGGACGTTTTCGTTGTATTCTTTTGATTACTACACACCCGTGTCTATTTCCTGGTTTGACTTAGCTGCAAAGCTTGAGCAATAAGCCCTCTGCTCCCAACCAAACTCTTTATCTCCCTTGTAGTTTGCTTTACTACATGATGTCCATATTGTACTACACAGTGGTGGGCAAGGCCTGTGCAGCCAGAGGAATCTGCTGCCTCAAACTAAGCATGTGTTATGAGCTGCAATAAAAAGCTTAGATGGGCCAGTTGGTACATCATGGGAAATAAGCGCCGAAGGAACAGGGACCAAAAGTAGAAAAACGACACAGGGCGCACTCTCAACTGAATTTATTAGAAGAAAAAACAAACTTATATATTAACGGGAGCACACCATCAGACATAACACGTCACGTTAGTCCCCGCCCAGCCCAGGTTTCAAATATTCAAACTCATCCGTAGATAGAGCCAGAGAAGTATCGCCAATGCATTTTTTACGTACTCTTAATCTCAAATGCGTCATGAAGCTCACGTGACACTTCGTTTTTGTACTTCGCCAAAATTTTAGTGCTGTCAAATGACGGGGCACAAGAGCATCTGCTGCAGTGTACAGCCAAATGCCCCTACGGTGTGGTTCTAGTTGAAGCGGCGTGCTCGCGGACCCGATCATTGACGCATCTTCCAGTTAGCCCTACATAGCTTAAACCACACGTCACTGGGATTTCGTAAACGACGCCGGTTGTGCAGTCAGTGTATCTATTCTTATGCTTGGTATTGCACAGGTCTGTTATCGGTTTGGGGTTATCAGTTGGGGGATAATGTCAGCGCCTAACAAAATGTTGAGATTATGCAGGAGAATCAATGACCCCCAACCGGGATGTGTTATGTCTGATGGTGTGCTCCGATTGGTTGGTTTTTTTCCTAATAAATTCAGTTTAGAGTGCGCCCTGTACCTCTGTAATTCTACACTTGGTCCCCGTTCCTTCGGGCGCTTATTTCCCATAAGCATGTGCGCCATGCTAGCAACAAGAGAAGCTATTGACTCTAGATGCTGGGTGGTTGCGAGATTTGTGCCTGCCGACATTTGATCATCCCACCTGCTTTTCTGCCGAATGAAAGTTATTTACCTCGGGCGGAGCTCTGTATGCAGACCTCACAATATTCAATCAGTTTAATGCACAACACAGCCTTTGAAAACTTGCCTTTGGGCAGTACTGGTTCATACATTTCGGTTCAATGCTACTATAATTGTCTGTATTGGATAATCTGTTCATGCATCCTTGGATTGAAGGACTCAAATTGGACTTTTATGTTTCAAAATTGTCCAAGGATGCACAGACAGCTTACTCAATACAGGTAATCTTAATCACGTTGAGCCAAAATGTCTGAACTAGAGTCAGCAGTGCTGGCGAGGCGCAAGTTTCCGAAGGGTCTGCTGTGCATTCAGCTGACTGAATATAGTGAAGTCAGCATAGAGCATCCCACCGGAGGCATGTCTGTTTGTACACCAGCAGCAGAACAGTCTGGATAACTGGGTGTCGATAGGCACTAATCTTGCAATAAGTCAAAACCTGGCGTCGGTGGCTCCTGCTGGCAGCGTGACGCGGGCGTGTAGCCCGAGGCCGTTCACTCCTGTGGCTTTTGTTGGCTTTATCCAGCACTGTACAAAAAGCTGTGCATGCTCCTTTACGCAAGAGGCGTTCAAAAAGCATTTGACCCGAATTTGTTCCGTGGAAACAAATTAAGCACGGACAGCATCTTCTGATGGGGACAGTGCATGGAACATTAATACGCATGCGATAATTTTGTCAGGCCCACAGAAAATGTGAGTCGCTGGTGGTCAGCCTTTGAGTGAGGAAGTTTAGTCAGTGCTTGTCGTTTTTTCCCGTAACTCAAATAAGGTTCCTTTCAGCGGCATTTTTATCTTGGGGGAGAGCCAGAAATCACAAGGAGCCATGTCAGGAGAGTAGGAAACCTGTATCTGGCCAAGAAACTCTGAATCACATGCGAGGAATGAGCTGGTGCATTGTCATGATGCAACTTCATTTGTGAGCAACTTTGGCACGAATTTCGCAGACACTCTCCACAGAGCTAAATCCTCCTTCAAAATTGAATGCATCGAACCTGTTCTTACTCCCACCTGAGCTGCAAGTTTTTGAATGGTGCTGCAACGGTCCTGCATGACCAAAGTTCACACTTGGTCAATCACCTCATTATTTCGACCTGAAGGCCTTCTAGAACATGCGTCGCTCTCCATCGACGTGCGACTATCTTTGATCCAGTTGTACCACTCCCTAATTTGTGTAATGCCCATGGTATCGTCGCCAAAAAGTCCTGCTTAATCCTTCTAATTGTTTCCACTCGAGTGTCACCAAGCTTGAATCAAACAGTTCCGTCATTTTGCGGGAAGAAAAAAGCAACGAGCACTGACTACACTTCCTCACTCACAGGCTGACTGCCAGCGACTCAGATTTTCTGGGGCTTGATAAGATTCACGCATGCGCACTAATGTTTCCTCCACGTCCCCACCCCTGGACGCTGTCTGCGCTTCATTTGTTTCTGCGGAAGAAATTCAGGTCGAATGCTTTTTGAACACCCTTTGTCTTTATAATTTTGGGAATTTGTTGTGAGTATTCATTACTAGCAGAATTGTACCCGGCATTACGGCTAACAGGTCTTTTTAGGACGGTTCACTTAAAGAAATTATTTCTGAATAATGTTGCCGACTGCAGCAGACACGAGGGCACGAGTGTAAATTGAGAGAGAGCTACTTCATTCGTTGAATGGATTAATAAATTGTTTCACTGCTTTTAGTTGCCATATATCAATCACTGTTTTTACCAAAATGAGTACCTTATATTTATGTTACCAATTATCACTTTATGCTCATGCCCTGATGTCTGCTACTGTTTGTAATGTTATCCCAAATGAATAATTTTTTTCTTGTTCAAGTGTTTCATGGTTTTACTTCTCCAGTATTGGAACTCCCTATATATGTCTGGACACAATAGTGCTTCATGACTATGCCCTAGCAGATGGCAGTTGTAAGGATGACCACATATTGAGTAAATTGTGCTTTGGACATAATCAGTCGTGTACTTTCAACTTGCTTTTCAGACAACCAGGCAGTGGCAGCCCTCCAAGTCCTCTGCTGCAATGTGAAGGAGCCTGGTGCCGTCAATCAAATCTTTGTTAACGAAGATGTAAGTGTGGCTAAACTTCCTTACTGCGCTATGGTTTTTGAACCTAAAAGGACACAGAGGGCGATTCTTTTTACTGGCGAATGGAATTAAAAAGCTCGGCTCACTGTGCAGTAGATGCTGCCTTCGCTGTACTTTCTTAGTCCGTCAGAGGCTGTTGGGTAATTAACTAAGAATGTGTCCATTAACTTTCTTATTACTGCCTTTACGGTCTATGCTGTAATTGCACTCGGGAGTTTCACTAAAACCCCTTTTCCTTGCAAATCGCTAGTGTTCGCAGATCTGAAGCTTCTAGCGGTTGGTCTCTGCGGCTGAGCGCAGAGCGAGGTTGCCAGTGACACAAAATGCAATAGATGGAGCTGCTCTGCTCGCTGCAGCGCCGCCACTGTGTCGGATTCTACAGTTCCCCCGACTTCTTGTCAGCCCACTGAGCATACCATCAGCCCCACGATCAATGCGAACGTTGTCTCTAATGAGGCAGGCATATACACAGCTTAAATTTACTGCTTGGACTTAAAAGGAAATTGATCGGCGTACCTAAGCACACCCCCAAGTATCTAGCGCAAAGTCTTAACCTGTGTCGATCGCAATTCCAGCTGGTTGGCTTTGGCGGGAACGGCGGTCCTACTCAGTATCGATTCGTCTCCCGAACGGCTCGTTGCGAGACTTGCAGCAATGTCATATTCATCTGGTGTTATCATAACTTTCTCTCGTGAAGCACTGCTGAAGAAATTGATGTGATAGCTGTCGTGGCGGTGAAATGAACGGCACCAGCATCGAAAGCACAATGCTGTGTGAGCTGGCTTTCAATCGCTCAGCACCCTCCGCCACTTTCGACAGATCAGTTGAAGCGGCTCAGCGATTGCTTCGTTGGCTCCATATCCACAAGGGGCATGTGGAGAGATCGCTCGATTTCGCAAAAGACACAAGAACCCGCTTGCCGAGTGCTTCAGATTCGCAAAGGAGAGAAGCTATATATAAGTGCAGTAATGCATTAAAAATTTGAGCACTGAAGGGTGCCACGGCTCTCAAATATGCACAATTTATTCATGACAATTGATGTCATGGGAACATCACTCTTACAGACATCTCTTAATGCATTTCATATCTGTATCAAAGGAGAGAAAGGCGATACATTCTTGATGAATATTTCTATGCCAGTAGCTTTTATTGTAAATAGTGTAAATTGGTTTAGCCTTCCTTGGCATGTAACATGGAACATAAAGCCAGGAACTAAGCATTAATTAATTGTAACTATAATTTCCCAATTGTCTACCTCTGTGATGTCTGCCGAATTCAAGAAAAAAGCGAAGACAATATCTATTTAACAGTGGGTCCCTTTTCTCAAAGTAAAAAAGTAAATTGCTTTGGTGGTAACATAATAAACTAATTTTCATTAAGATCAATCGCTTACTTGCTATTTTAGAGCTTTTTATTCTGCAACTGTCAATTCTGTTATGTCTGCAGGAAGGAACCATCCCGGTGACGCCATGCATCACCTACGTTGGAGGAGATGTGGAGGCGGCAGAGGTGATGAGCCTCCACGTGGATCAACTGAGGCTCTTCGATGTAGCGGATGCGGAGGAGGGCGTAGTGTCAGTCATGGCCGCTTATTGGCTATTTGGGATAGAATATAACAAGAAGATCTACAACTCGGCCTGTCTTCTTGAAAGACTGGGCCTCAAGATGGCATACTCGCCACTGCGAGCAGTGGCAATTAAGCTGCTAAATAAAATAGTGTAAATTAGAACCTTCATAGAAAAATAAAAGTGGACAAGGCATGTTTCGACTCATTTGCTGTCATTTTTCCGTGCATGCGCCTTTTTTACTAGCATTTCTGGCAGTGCTACACCCTCTAAAGAGGGTGTACCACTGCGGTCATAACACCCTAATAAAAAGGTGTACTGTGGAATCACACCTTTATTTAAGGGTGTTCGGGAAAAACACCCTCCTTTAGGGGTGTTAGGTATAACGCCCTTTTTGTAGGGCGTTTTGCTACACCTAAATGGGTGTTAGTTATAGGACAAGCCATTTACACCCATAAGGGTGTTACGATGTTTAGTGTGTGGCCCCCTGCTCTACGATGTAGCTAAAAGGTTTGCCAATTAGAATCGATACAATCATTGTGCAAGGACATGTAACAGATGAAAAAATTTACATGGCTAATCTACGGTGAGCTATTTTTGTTTCACCTTAATCGGGTATCTCTTTGTTCTCTCTCTTTTATATAAAAAAAAATCTATTTAACACAAGTTTCTAGTTAGAACACACATGGAAACTACTAGCTAGGGACTATATATATATTTTTTTTTAGTTTAGTGTATTTCTTTTTGCGGTTAACCTAGGTTAGACTTCTGGGTTGGGGAGCGGGGGGTGACACTGTCAGATATAGCGAAAACATAAAACAATATAGATGCGTTTCCCACGCGCCAAATTTGTGTCGCTGTAACTGACCTTCTGCTGCTGCGCCAAGATGCCCAGCCACTGAAATGGGCAGGGACAGATCTAAACAAAGCATGTCTTGGGACAAGAACACTGTGGAGTCTAGAAATTCAACAACTTGTCGTGCGACCACAGTGATGAGGCAAAGTGAACAAAATGAAAGGAGACAAAAATTAAGGTCAGTTATGATGGCACCCATACACGGCTTTGAAATCTTTATCAACATGCTCATATCCACAAGTAAATAAAATTGACTTGGTAAAAATAGGAACAATATTTTTGTATCACTATAAACAACTAAAGGTCAAAGGAATTGCAACTTTATAATATATCACAGGATACTAGTGTACCATATTTTCCGGTTTACAAGTTTCACTGTTACATAAGTCGCACTCCCTCCTAGACGACACTTTTCACACAAAAAAAGTTAGTTTATAAGTTGCACCTTTGTGTAAGTTGCACTGCTTTATACATAGTAGTTAATGAGCGCTGCAAAGGATGGCGTGCGAAGTTGATGCAGCTGTGTGCCTATGCTGCCATGCTTCGGACTGTCTTCAGTACGTCAGAAGAGTGCTCTGCCGTTCATCCTTTGTCATAAATGTCAATACAGCCTACGTCTTGCACAGGTAAGGTCCATACTTGTAAAATAAAAAAAAGCACATATAAGTCACGCGATTGTATTAAACACACCAACAGAAATTTTGAAGAAAAAAACAAAGTGACTTGTACATTGGAAAATATGATGCAGAAAAAGCGATAGTATTTAGACATTCATATGTCAAAAAATTGTGAGGGGTTTATTTTAGAAAAATATGCCCTAGCCCAGTGTGAAAAAAAGGAGTGGTATAAAAGTTTGCGGTGTATCTGCTCAAATGCAATATTTACAGGGTATCCCAGATAGCTTGCTCCAAACATTACAAAAAAAAAAAAAAAAAAATGGAGTGCTCTGGAAGAGTGAAACCAACTGTATGTTGTTAGAAAGCTTTTTGGGAAAGTGCACAATTTTTTTACTGTGCCTTCTTATTTAGTTCAGTAAAATTTATTAGCTAATTTTTAATTAGTGTTTAAGCGCCTAAGTGTGAATTGGAAAGTTGTAGAGCGACTTGAGAAGCACCCAATTAAGGTGTTTCCTACATAATACACTTTGCACGCTTTTTTTTTTATTAGCCTAAAAAGAAAGCCTGTGAAATTTAAAAGACCACGTGACAACACGCCTGTGCGTCGCGCTTGCAGCGCTCTTGGACGTGCTCTGAAGGAACAAAGTCCACCTTATCACTTGTGCGCTGTCCGAGACAGGCCTGTGTTTTGGGGTAGTCCCCGACGATAAGTGCGAGCACCTGCTGCCACAAAGCCTTGCCTCGGACAGTGCACCACTCATAAGGTGGACCTCGTTCCATCGGAGCACGTCCGAGTGTGCTGCTAGCGGGAGGTGCAAGCGCATTGTCAAGTTGTCTTTTTTCATAATTTGTAGGCTTTCTTTTTAGGCTAATAAAAAGAAGCGCATAAAGTATCATGTAGGAAACACCTTAATTGGGTGTTTCTCAATGCGCTCTGCAACTTTCCAATTCACACCTTGGCTCCTAAACAAATAATTAAAAAATGAGCTAATTAGTCTTAACTAAATTACTAGGCAGACTAAAAAAAAAATTGTGCACTTTCCCAGAACGCTTTTTAACAACATATAGTTGGTTTTACTCTCGCAGAGCACTTAGTTTCTTTTGTAACCTTTGGTGCAAGTTATCTGGGACACCCGGCATATATACATTGAAAGCCTGATCACAGTGTTGAAATGCACGAAGGATTTGACAATATCTGTTGCGAAGTTGCAATTAATTCTATGGAAGAAAATCCAGGCTGCCTCGGTGACTCAGCACACTCTGTTTCTCATTATGCCTCAGTCGTTTGTTTCCATGCTTTGATGACGAGGCTGTGGTAAAAATAAATTCTGTGTTTTGCAGCTATCACAGATGGCATGATCATCTCCTACTGTTGCCAACCGATTTTTCAAACTTTATTTGGATTGTGCCAATGTACAAAAAGTCAAGCTGTCTGAAAAACGAGTTTGACTGAAAATGTCACTTTATTTTCACTCTGTTTGCTATACAACCGGAAAGAAATTGATTGTTGCTTTGCTGCATGTTGGATGAGACAGTGAAGATGAGTTGGCACCATTTGTCACCTCTTGGAGATAATGTTCACCTGACCCAGGTACCTTTGCTACTAGGCCTATTGATGAAAAGCACACATAATCGCGGAACATAAGAAGAATGGCAGCGATGGTGACGACTTTACAGACTGATCTATGCAGGAACATACTCCTACTACTATAACATCGTCTAGCTTT